>JAGFPH010001951.1:51544-73746 GCA_018207615.1 Philaenus spumarius
TTAAAGGCGAACATTATTGACAATTTAGTGCTCTACAAAGAAACATTTGTTGGGCGCACTATTTACGAATTAATCATTCGATCACGCAGTTGAACTGCTGACCTGAGTTAAGCGATTTTCCAAAATTAAATTGTTATAAGTAAATTGTAACCAGTAGAATCACCACGTGATGTTGTAACCCGTTCCCGTGCGAAACAGTTGAACTATATGAAACAATAGGGAACTACCCCTTCCTGTTGGCCACGCCTAAACACTCTGGCCAGTTGTCAGTCTCACTCCAACTTGTCAACTAGACGCTTGCCATCAAAATTGCATGTGTTTAGTGTTTGTTCTGTTTTGTCTGTGGTTGGTGTGTTTGACTTCTCAGCCTTAGATCTGAGATGTATCACGTACATATTTAAGGTTAGTAGTAATTTGTAGTTTTACTTTGTTCACTCTTACGTAGGCCTAGTTGCCTGGGTTTATGTACCGTTAGTTTTAGTCACTTGAGTACGGGAATTGATTTGTATTCCCGAAACGTCGTGTTTGATAATTTAACACACAAATGACGGCAAATGTCCGAACAAGTAATTATAATAAAATTCATACAGAGAATAAATTGTTATGTCTTAGGGTTTCAACCTATGAAATTGGTCTAGTCGCTAAGGCGCTGAATTGCTGCTTGCTAAGAAGAAATTTATCAGTAGAATGTTTTTGTACCTCAGCCTAAAGGCCCGGCTTAAGAGCTGCTTCGTTCCTTTAGCAGTGGAATAACTCAAATAGTGTACTTTAAGTAGGCCGAAATAGTAAGAGATAGTCTATGTATATTAAATACAACTTTAAAAGTCCTTTCAACTCTATCTGTATTGACACTTTAAGTTATTTATATTGTTTGGATGGGCTTTCCCATTTTACCGAAATTTGGAATTTTGTATGTTTGAAAACTTGTAAAAAGGTGACCAAGCTGGATAATTTTGTAAGGATATATTATTACCAACGTTTTGTGTATTTTTCAGTTGTAGGAATAAAATCGTTAATTTTTGTAAATAAAAATATAGAAACCAAAATGTAGTACGGTTGGGGCTTCCATCTTAAACCTGTCCAGGTTATTCAAATATGCGTACAAAATTTGATGATACAATGATTTCCTTTAAGAACCCATTAAAAAGATTTACGTTTTGTCCTATGTTTAAATTTGACGATTAAATAAAATTACCCCCAATATACAAAATATAATATACTAGTAAACCCGCGTGAAAAATCACTGGCTATTTAGAAAATCACAGAAAAATCACTATTAATTAGATACACATCAGAAATCCACAATTTAAAAAACAAACTATTTACAAACAAAAGGCCTACTTATCTAGCAGACTATAATCTACACTGGGTTTGTTTAAGTATTACAGATGATGGGTGAAATCAGCTGTTAAACAAATAATTAAGAATATTTCTTCTTTAAATTTGTAACAAATATATTGGTGATAAAAAGTTGTATTTATATATAGTTTATAACCTCAAAGCTAATATTATAACGTATATTACAGCATTCATTAGTTCTATAACTCATATTAAAAAAAAAAAACTTCACAAGAAATTATAACGATTGAAGTTGTAAACATAACTTCAAACTATAATCTACACTGGGTTTACAGATGATGGGTGAAATCAGCTGTTATATTATATGTTACTCAAGTACGTACGTTCGTACACTCGCTTTTATAGGAGTTGATTCCTTAGATGGTTTACAATATGTAGTAATAAATGAACTACTGTCTTATTTGGCTCCGTCCTGTGACTTATTTTGTCTTGGTTCGAAGACGCGTTTCGGAGTCTAAATTTCATCTTCAGTTGACCACTAGAAAGAGGCCCTAAAAACATAATTATTTAACACACAAACAAGTATTTGAGTGTTTCACGGAACATGCAATAATGTTCACCTACCCTCAACAATGTAAATAAGTGAACACGTTTATAGTTTTGTGTTGTGTAATTATGTCTGTGTTAATGTTTCGACGACATCTTTTGAGTGATCAACTGAAAGATGAAGTTACGACTCCGAAACGCGTCTTTGAACTAACACAAAACAAGTCACACGACCGAACCAAATAAGTATTACTAAAAATCGTATTCAATAGTGACTCGAACAAGAAACAATGACATTGAATTAGATTATTTGTGGGCGAAATAACGAGTGTTCAGATGCATGTACTGAATGCTTGTTCGACTAACCTGTAGAGTTGAAGGCCAAAGACAAGAGATATTCTTCTGTAAGCCACTGGTCGCCGGTCCTGGACACACAGTTACCGATGACTTGCCGTATTGAGCTACTTGTACCGAGATACAAGTACCTGGCGGACATTTCAACATGACTGTTTGGTCGTCGCAAGCAGCTCGTTGGAATGTACGCAGCGTCGCGGACAATAATTCTGCAAACAAGGTATTGTCCACTTGTAAGCCACCGGGAAAAATCACAGTCAGATTAATTACATACAAATCAGAAATACATCATTTATAAAAACACCATTTAAAATCAACAAACTTTATCTAAGCCTGGGTAACAATACTGTGGGGAATTAGAACAGGTAAATGTGTACAATTATAAGGATTATAAAACTGATGGTATATTTGTAAAAATTTTGTATCTATATTCATAAATAGAAGCTCTGCCCCTGGACGCTTCGCTCGCAATTGGAAAATTCGCTAAAGAATCTCGTTAATTTTTGGCTCGTTTGTACATAGGTGACCGAGCATAAGCATCAGCTGTTTTATTTGGCAGCTGACTCAAACTCATTAAACATTATCTCCATAAGATTAACATGGGAAATTTGAAGGATCGTGTGCCGGAGCTCCTCGGGTGAATAGCGGCTGAACGGATCTTAAATCTGATGGAAAATCGTCAGTTTGAAATTAAATTTTCTACAACTTTTATATTTAACATTTTTTTCTATCTCTTGCCGTTTTCTTACAAAACGCGATCAAAGTGGAAAAATAAAAAAATTGAAAAAATCTTTCCCGCCCAAAAGGTGCTTTCGAAGTTAAAAATGGTAACTTTTGGCAATTTTTCTGAAAGTTTCTCGTTGAGAGCTTTAATTCAAGTATGAGATTGAGTGGGGTATGATTACGGGAAGTGCCTCATAGTGTGTATGCCCCAAGTACATGTTACGGAAACTTTATTTTTCACTAGTCCAAAGCAGATTGGAATATGGAATTATTTGCTGGGGAACTGCTTACAACACAAACCTGTATCCTATTAAAATAATTCAAAAGGGCATTATCCGTGTCATACAAAATAAAAACAGAATTGAACCTTCAAGACCTCTTTTTCATAGTTTATCTTTACTACCACTGAAACATTTATTTGTATACAAGGTTCTTAGTGTCTTCTACAGGAGAAGTGGACAATTTCCCACTGTATATAATAGGTATAAATTATCACTCCGTTCTAGGTATAACTTGCCTATTCCAAAGCCTAGGCTGACAAGTTTTATAAATTCTTTTTCTTATATAGCTCCGAAAGTGTACAACAAATTACCGGTATATATCAAACATTGTACTAGGCAACCAAAATTCCTGAGACGCTTGAAATCTTGGCTGCTCAGTCTCGACAATGTGGACACTCTCCTAAATAAGTAGTATAATCCAGTTCACTTTTTGTTTTCAATTTTTCTTTTACTGCATTTATTTAAAGTTGTATGCTTTGTTTGATTCATGCGCTACAGGAAGAGCCGCGAAAGTAAAAAGCTTTATTATTTATTCATTAACCAGTTTTAAAATCTGATTGAGCTCAGTTATCTCTATGCTCCATAAAAGATGCTTATATATATAAAAAGAACATTTTTGCTGTGAAACTTCTTAAAATCACTAAATTCATTGTTTCTTTAGAACTCTGATAAAATAAATTTTATTTTTGTTTTTTAAGTAAAGGTAACCCTCATTACAGGTTTCCTATAGAGGGTACCTAATTCTTCCCTTTGTATTTTTAATGTATTAATTTATGTAAATTTCTTATGTTTATGTTTTATTTATGAATGTATTATATTTACTAGGTTTGTAAAAAGGAAGAATAAATTAATTTCTAATTTCTAGTTTATGTCAGTGACTCAGTGAAACTCCCTTCTCGGATGAATAGTGGCTAAATGGATGATTGGATCGTGATTGTTTTACGTGTCAGTTTTTGGATGGTTATACACGATCGAATCTTATTCTATGACAGAAGAAATATGTAGTTGGTTGTTCAAGATAGATTAAGTACCAAACAATTGTTTTTACTGTTTTTTGTCACCAACTCAGTTAATGTATATCTTAATTAAGGCTCGGCTCCCTACATTCAAAATGGCTAAGTTAGGTAATAATTTCAATGTTAAACAACTAAACCATACCTTCACTATTAAGCACATTTTTGTGTTGTTTTCGTCAAAAAACGAAAGCTATATATTTTTTTTCCTTAAAGTAAAATAGAATGCGGGTGTTGATTGCTAAGGTTTTTGGCAATACCTCTTTTTGCAACTGAGTAAAAAATTAATAAATTTTGCTATTTTTTACTATTTATATCAGTTCTTACGTTTATGAAAACAATAAAACGGTTTTTGAAAATCTATTCGGCAATCAACATCCTCATATGACAGACCTTCAAAATGAAACTAAATTTTTTAATTTATTCCATGACGGGAAAAAATGACTTATTCTGTAGTATTGCTCTTATGGAAATCAGATTCAATATCTGGGGAAACAGGGTAGCGCCCTCTTAAAAAGACCAATTTCTCACATAAATTGTTTTGTGAAGTTAATTTAAAGTGAATCTACATTATCAGTTTTAATTGCCTACATTTTTAAACTCTATTTAAAAAAACTAAAATAGCAAATAGTTTAAAATTAATATTTGTTGAGTTTCATGTTTGTGGTAACTTCATTACTTATAATTATAAATTAGATATTAGCTCTATCGGTCGTCACGTTACTTCTACTCGTATTTCTTTAGCTCGACATATTTCGGAGCTGTAAATCCATCATCAGGTCGAAATAGCAATGTAAGTTACAATGTACAAAAAAATGATACAATGTACGTAAGTTACGAAACAAAAAATGAAGAATTTGTGATTGTTTTAGAAATTGTTTCCGGCCTACTGAAACTATCTTTTTGGTCATGTAATTCTCCCTTCTATGCAGTCACTAAGTCAGCTTGGACACTTTGTATATGCCAACAATATCTTATGACCACGTCCATCGGGCATGGCATGCAGATTGCAATTATTAAAAGAATTTATTAATACAAATATTTTAGAAACATAATTTGTATTTGTCCATTTGTTATTTTCTAATTTACACAATTTATTGTGTGTAGGTTGGAGTTCTGTATTATATGGGTGTGTGTGTATCATAATATAATTATAAATATATTTTGTATGTCGGGGTGCGTGCGTGAGTGTGTGCAGGGGGAATCAAACAAATATTGACTATTATTTGATAACGTTTTTAAACTGACTTATTTGATAACGTTAATCGTTTCTTATGTAAAAACTTAACAGTGAATAATATTTCAAATAGTTTAATTTTAATGGTTTATACACACAGTCCTAATTCATGTAGTAAAATTGGATGGCGGTCGAAAAAAACGGGTGACAAAAATAAAATATTAGTTATTTATTGTGGTAAGGGTTAATAAATCAATACTAATAGCGAATTTCCATAGGCAAGATGAGCTATTGCAGTGACTCTATCGTGAGGTCTTGTGTCAAGAGTGGTCAATGAGCACCGATCATGTTCCCTGCATTATATATACAGGATGTCAAGTAAGTAAAGTGTCAAAATCCACACTTTAAGATATAGCAGTTATATCCAATTACGAGTTTAAAAATGGCGGTTATTTGAAAACTGTAAACCTAAATAAAAGCAGCGCGTGAGCCGGGACTGGAGGCTGAGATGCAAATAAATTCTGCTAATATATTTCGTAAACGTAAGCAGCCATTCAGCGCCTTCGTTAGTAGAACAATTTCCCAAATAGTTGGTTGAAACCTTAAAACAAATAAACTTAACTTTGGAAATTCACACCGACTCACGTCAGCATTTCAGCAACGTGATCAAACTATTATTATTTTCTAATAATCATATTAACCGTCGGATAAAATAGGTACGGTTCAGGGACTTAACGATTCTGGAATTACGGATTAGGCACACTTAAAACTAATAAGATCTGGTTCCGAAGTTCTTTTCTGTTCGCCGGTCCCAAAGTATTTAACCACCCACCGCTTCAGCTGAAGCAAATTAGTAGATTATATAATTTTCCGAGGAAAGTGAAAAATTGTCTGTTTACGTTCAGTGTCATTGATGAGTTTACGAATGATGAAGAGGAACGGAACGGATCTCTTTGTTGATGCTTTTGTGAGGTTGAGGAAGATTCTGATCTTGGTCTTCTTCTCGTACTTGCGTGGCACCTCATCTTTATTTTGTTTATATTTTGTAAAATTGTTATTCTTATTTTAGTATATGTCTAAGTGTTAATTTGTTTTACTAGTATTATGTTTTAATTGTAATTAGTGATACAGCTAATCACACACAACTGCAGTGGCACCGGATTAATTGGCTATATGGAGAACTGACTAATTTATTTTGTATAATTTTTTTATTATTACAAACCAATTACCTATAACTGGTTGCGGTAATTGGTATAATTTCCAAAGATTAAAGGTAAATTGTAATGCACGATCTGGAAATAAAAATTATTATTATTTCTTTGCTTGTATTGGTCCTTAATGCAGATAATATGTTCAAAGAGGTTTCTGAACATTGTTTCCCTCTTAGGATGGTATGTCAACTAATTTATCCTTAAAGACCAATGAATTTCAACCTTTATAATCAACAATAAACAGGGCCAGCAGTACCTATATTAAAATATTCTAAGATTGATATTTAATTCAAATAACATAAAGTATTTTCTTTCTACTTTATAACTTATACCGACTAATTTTATATATCTATATATTAATAGGCAAGCACAAAACTTGTCGTCCTTTTTTCTCAGCTTGTGTGCATCGTAGGATAAATTCGCGCATACCGTTAGAAAGGTAGTGTCCTGTAGATGAGCAGAATCCCATTATAATTTACATCGGTCCTCAGGGATACGCCCCAGTGGCCCTCAAAGTTTCAATGTTGATCTTATGGAAGGTCAACCTTAAGGAAGAAGAAGAAAGATTTCTTTTGATTTTATCAGGGGCACAAAAAACAGCTGTTCGTATGAAAAGCTTAAAACAGCTGATTTTGATCAACAGCTGATTTTGATCAACAACTGATTTGGATCAAAAACTGAATATAATTTTAGGTTAGGTAAATCAAGCAATAGCAATAGCGAAGCATTGCCGGGTCCACTAGTTCCGATTAATTTACAATAAATTGAACACCAAACGAAAGGTGATTACACTGAACTTATATTTAAAACTAGAAGGCTCAACCCCTGCTCACTTCTCTCGCCAACCAACGTAACGAAGCAAATGCAAACAGATCATTGTATACTATGATATTTTCACTGTATTGACGATTGATTAGGACTGAAATGTTTATTTTTATATAGAAGAGAGGCAATGTTCAAGTTATTAAATATGGCCAAAATGTGATAAGGTAGATCCGTATTTCAAAAACTGGATAAATAGGCCTAGAAAGTATAAAGTCGGCAGAATTTTAATAGTAATAGGTGTTTGAGTTTGTAACCAGCTTGTGTTTGCCATCTAACTTAAAAAAACGGTTTATTGTGAAGAACAATTGCCTGATTCAAAATTTGCCAATTTGGTTTATATGATAGTAAATCTAAATGCTTTCAAGAAACGTGTGTTGGTTAAGTATATATGCTCAACCTAAAATTGTAGTTAAAGATCCAAACCAGCTGTTCTTTTTCATAATATGTAGCAGCAGATGTTTGAATTACAATTCAGTAAGCATTTTTCGTTTATTTTTTGTTTTTATTTTGTTGACCTAACCTAAAAAAAAAAAAAACAAGAAATGTGTGTTGGTTTAGAATAGGCCACACATAGAATTGTGTTGATAAGCTTTTGATTCAAATCAGATGTTTTAAGGCTGGGAGTGAACCCCGTATTTTTACCATTTTCAAAGATTGAAATCAACATTTCTTTAAATTTTAAAGATACCCTGAAAATTTTAAAGCTGTAGTTAATATAGTTTTGGGCTGTACGTTGATTATAAATCAGTCAGTCAGTTAGGGCTTCTTATATATTTATAGATTGTACTTGCATGCATATTTATAAATTTCTGTCACTTATTTATTTAAAATGCAAAGTTGAAATACAATTTTGTTATCGATAAAACATTTACAATGCAGACTGTAAAATGATAAACCTAATTCTGCATATATGTGATTGTACCTCATAACTATGTATTGGCTTTGGTTGTCAAGTGTTAATATGTATGAAGTGTATTTGCGGAGCAACATTACTAGAATTGTTGGGAAAATGGTAACAGTTTAGTGGAATAAAACTTGAACGAAGATTTATTTATAAAATTGCATTATACATTTAAATTTTTACAAACCAATATACATAGCGTGAAACAATCTGGGCAAAAGTTGTATTCTAGGTTAAAAACGGAATTTATAATTTGTATGGTATATATTTTACTTCAGTTACGTCTATTTTGATTGGAATAAGTGCATGCATGTATGTATTAAGTTATTTATAGAAATCATGTAAAAAAAATATTATTCCGCTAATAAATGTCATTGTGAAATAATTTAAAACGATTTTTTAGAATATTAAAGCTAACAATAATTAAATTCGACCACGCATTGAACCGCTGACGTGAGTTGAACAAATTTCCAAAATCAAGTTTATATATTTTAGGATTTCAACCGACTATTTGGGAAATGGGTGTACTCACGAAGGCGATGAATATATGCCTGCGTGGGCGAAATATAGCACCCTCTAGCACCTGCTCATGAGCTGCTTCGTTCAGCTCGCAGCGGGCAAACTCGCTTTTTACTTTCTCCCCCCTATACGTAGTATATGGAGAAAGAATTGTTTTCGTCCAAATTTTCGAATTTGAATTTTTAGTGGAATTATCTGTTTTGGTGCTCCCTTAGCCCAAAAAAGTGTTTTTTTGGTGATGTCTGTAAGTGTGTCTGTGTGTCTGTAAGGATGTGTACAGAGCTGTAGACCGTACCAACAGTCCGATTTTAATGAAATTTGGTTTGTAGGTGTACTTCTGTAATATCTCCAGGCGTTTTTTTTTCTCATTTTTTCAAATTTTTTATTTTTAAGGAGTTTTACCCACTCAAAAATGGCCGAAAAACTAGAAAAATCAAAATTTCTCAAAAACGGCTCTACCGATTTTGATAAAATTTGGCTTATTTGTAGCCCTTAATGTACCCCACCATATGCAGAAAACCGCATCTTTCTAAAAACTCTCGTTTACGTAATAATAATAATAGTAACTGATTTTGGGTGGATTTTGGCCAAAAAGGGAGTTGTTTTTCAAACATTTTCAAAACATTTGTTCGTGCATCTATACAGGAATAATTGACATGTTTGGTGCAAATTTGTTCGAAATCGATCGAATAGTTTAAATAATAATAATATAATATGGATGTGTGTTACATTCATCTAATATTTTCCATGTTAACTTTCTCCTACTTTGAAATTCTAAATAACCACCTCTTATACTACACTTGTGAAGGTATAAAGTTTCAACTGGGAGAAAGTATGTGGCAGTTATCTATGTTTATTATCTTACTTTTATAGAATTTTACATTTTGAACGACGGGGAACCAGACGTGCTATAAGATCGTGTCCAAAAATTAAGAATAATCTCATATATACATTTTTTAGATAAAACCCATAACAAGTTTTATTTTATGGCGCTGAATAGCTGCTTGCCTTTACGAAATAAATTTGTAGAATTTGTTTGCACCTCAGCCTCCAGTTTTGCGATTTTGCACCTCGCCCTTGCGGCCTCGGATTACGGAACGCCCTTTGAGAGTTTGCAACTTGACTTTGCGACTCGGATTGTGGAGTGCTTCGCTTCGCTCGTAGCGGACAGATTTGCTTAGCGAGGTAAATAATACCGTTTACTTTTATTGTATTTTACATTTTGATCAACTTTGGGGGAACCAAACGCGCTACAATGTCGTGTAGACAAAGAAAAAAGTGCAGAATAATCTCCGATATTCATTTTTGTAGATAAACCCCAAAATGGTTTCATCCTATTACGAAAAATGTCAAACAATATTTATTTCCTGTCAAACAACGTGCTTCAGGTTGTTGAAATTCTTTACTAACGAACTCGTCTGAGAGACTTCAAAAACCAAAGTGTGTACCAAATTTGGACCAAATCGGTCGTAAAATGTGTCTGTTAAAGTGTGATCACATGTATATATAAAGTTTTTAATTTCACCTGAAAACGTGTTCTTGTAACCATGATCGGTGCTCATTTACTAATCCCGACCTTAGGTCTCACCATAGTCACTGCAATAGACTCACTTTCCTATGGATATTATCTAATAACAGTAACGTGTTTGTAATTTAATTTACAAAAGCTGTTTCAATGCCAGGCTTTTGGTATCTTCTCGATTGAGGTGTTTTATTACTCTTCCTTTCTGCACTGTTGTTTGTACTAAAATCATATCTGAGTAGATTGCAACTAATGAGATAGTAAAATGCATGATTCTGCGACTCCATGTAATACGGTTAGTAACTCCAATTGCACTTTGATTATGGAACGTTGGAGATGGCTGGGTGAGGCACCATAGATAAATCAAAGTTTAACCCTAATGAACTGCCGTGGGGTAAATCTCTAAGAGAGAAACCGTGGGGAGACGAACACAAACTAACCCTCTCCCGTAGTTGTCAACATATACAAATTCTATAACTGAATTGTGTTTTTAATAATAATAAATTTAGAAATAAAACCATTCTTAAAATAATAAATTTTTTGGAACATATTATGAATGCTTGTTGAGAAATATTTTATAGTTTTCTTTGGGATCCGCCACAATTAATATATTTTTGTTGATTTTTTGGGGAAATTGTCTGCTAAAGGTTTTTTTTTTTTTACTTTGATTAGTGTTAGTTATAAGGTTTTCAGGTGATACAATTTTTTTTTAACCCTTTGATGTACTTTAACGTATCGTTTTTTAGATATTTTTTAAACTTTGAATACCATTTTTGTTGTTTAACCAATTGTCAAGATTTTTTAAAATTTTGTTCCTTACAACCTAAAGAAACTTTTGTCTTATGGAAAATAAGGTAACTTAGCTAGAAAAAAGTTAAAAAAAAAAACAAGTATTTTTTTATTTTTTATTTTTCACTAAAATATATAAAACGCTTGTTTGTGGTTATTTTTAAAGTCAGAGTGTTTTCCATAAGACAATGGAATGAAAATATAACAAAGAAATAGTGGTAAAAATTTCATAATTCTATGTCTAATACTTTAGATTTTATTCAATTTTATTTTACAACAAATACGGAAAATCCAACTTTCGGAAAACGGAGTTCAAAGAAGAGGCTTACTCAATAAAATTCTATAATTGCCACTATCATGGATTCAGGCTGCGAACATAGATGTAGTAAATATATATACAGGATGTTTACAAACTCCCTGGAAAAATGTGTATTTGTTCTTTAGGTCAAGACAATCAAAAAACGACATATAAATACGGGTCTGAAATGCCTAGTTTCTGCCTGTCCGTCTGTTTGTGTTTTTTACAAATTATTTTATAACTTGAGTACTATTTTAGATATAGACTTCAAACTTGGCAAGAACATGTACCTTAGTAGGTCAAACAAGTGTATACAATTTTGTTACGATATCCTAAACAGTTTCAAGGTGGCGGCCGTTTAAAATCTTTGTTGTTAAATTTCACGAAAACCGTAATTTTTATAAAAGAATGTTACCAGTAATAAAAAATGTGGAATTTTAAGACGAATAAAATCATACTTTATTTGCTACAGTCGGATAATAAATAACTGAGTAATGAGACATTTACTGAAATAAATATCATACAAAATTTGCACTAAACAACAATTAGCCGTATACAGTTGTTACATAATTAGGTAAATGTCTAACGTAAACGTATATTGATCTTTACCTCTAAATATATCTAAATCTACAACTATTGTTCTATCTTACCCAAATTGTCCTTCCCGGTGATAGTGTGGAGCCATAACATGCAAATAAGAGTGGACAATAGTTGACAATTATTGGTTGACATTATCCACTTCACTCCACTTTACATTTTACACGTGTACATCTGTTAATAGCTTGTTCCGTTTTGCACGTCCAAACTCACCACGATCCACGATCGGCACTTTTATTTCACCTATTTTTTTTTCCAAACCTAATGTTTGTTGCTATGTATCAAGTCTTATATGATATTTTCAAGAATATAACTAGTAATATATTATGACCTAATGAAAAAAGGAACACACAAGCTTTTTTTTTTAGTAAATTCTAAAAAATGTTTTGAGTGTCGCCAGCGACCACATTGTCAAGGTAGCCTAACACAGACTAACGAAAGTATAGAAAACAGACATTTAAATATTACAACAGAAAACAGTTACTTGACAAAAAAAAGTAGTTACTTGACAGTGTGGTGTCGTAGGAAAGACAATGGTTTAAGCAAGGGTGAGTTTGACGTGAATTCTACCTCATCATTTAAAACAAAATAATTTCTAACATTTCCAATTAATTTAATTTTCTACTTTTTTAATTGACATTGATAATCTAAAAATTAACATTATTGAAAATCTAACAATAAATGAGTTTTTAAAATGTTAGGAAAAACTAGAGCCATTATGACCCAACCACCAACTTCTTTAGTGCTCACTTAACCTACATTTAAATCTATTTGGCCTACATAAGCCGCATTTCAAACGTCACATGTCAGTTTATAAACACCACTCTTTTGCTTATCTATTTCATCCCCACACATTTCCCCTAATTTTTTTTTACAGTAAAAGATGGTTTACAGTGATTTTTCTTGTCTAATATATTCCCAACTGCCATAGCTAACCGATGTAGTTGATTCTACGCCATTTTGATGCGGTATTATTATAACCATCTGTTGGGAATACAAGGAGTTTAGAGTAAGTAATGTACAGTTTTTCTATATGGTTAACATCATAGCTATCCCATCTATATAATAAAAATGAATGATTGTTCCTTTGTAAGCGCATCACTTGAGAATGGCTGGACCAATTTGGCTATTTTTTGTTTTAAAATGTTTGTAATAGTCCAAACTAGGTTTTTATATAAAGAAAATTTGAAAAGTTTACAGAATAAATTTAAAATTTGGAAAAAACTAAACAGCCTCTTTTGTATGGACTCAAAAACATAGCGCACAAAAACAGCTGTTCGTATAAAAAGCTCAGCAACACGACATGTTTGTTTACATTCATTACCATAGCAACTTTACTTATCAGTTTATTATTCTTCAAAACCAACAGCTTTTTTAATTTATATTGACCAACTTAAAGCAAACAAAAACAAAAATAAACTAATGCTTAGTATATCTATATTACATAATTAATTTGCTAGGGGTTATTTTGTGAGTAGAACTCCTCCTAGAGTTTTTAACCGATTTTGATGTTTTTTGTGTCATTTTACAGAGCTAACTCTGAAGTTGTGCTTCCCTTAAAATGAGCTCAATGTATGTTAAGGGCTTCGCCCCAGTGGCCCTCAAAGTTGCCTTGTCAATCTTATGGAAGGTCAATCTTAAGGAAGAAGAAGAAAGATTTCTTTTGATTTTATCAGGCGCACAAAAAACAGCTGTTCGTATGAAAAGCTTAAAACAGCTGATTTTGATCAACATCTGATTTTGATCAACAACTGATTTGGATCAAAAACTGAATATAATTTTATTTTAGGTAAATCAAGCAATAGCAAAGCATTGCCCGGTCCACTAGTTTTAATTTAATTCAAACATTGGTTGTTAAATATTATATATAAAACAGCTGATTTGAATAAAAAACTGCACATATTTTTAGGTTATGCCTACAATGAACCAAAACAAGTTTATTTGCAACCAATTGGGCTAATTTAAAATCAGGTTTTTTTGCAATTCTTCTTGCAACAACTATCAGTTGTTTTTAGATTTTGTAAAAGCAAACAAAAGGTTTACTGTACTATCTATAGATCTAAAAATTTACAAAATCTAATTCTAAATTTGTGTAGCATATTCTCAAGTGGTATAAAAATCATTTTGCAATTCGATTATTTAAGTCAATGTAATGAAATGGAATAACTACCCTTTAAATTAAATCAAGCAATAGCGAAGCATTGCTGGGTCCACTAGTTATTTATAAAAATTTGATTGATAAAAGTAAATTTTTTTAAAATTCGTTATTGTACATAGCAGCATTAGTATGACGATGCAACATATATGAAAGTCAGCCAATATGTGAATAAAAGGATTTAATAATTATAATTTTGTAGTTTATTTAATAAATTTTGTAGAATTTAATAAACATTTTGTGTTTGTTTTTTTAATTAAAATTGAGTTCTACTAAGTACCTTTGGTCAATACTGTAAACCGTATTCTGATCTACTTATTGCTGTATTTTAAGTGAGTGAATCAAAACGAAGACTGGCAAACATAAGCATTCCTAGTTAGCATGATCGGACATTATCGAATAAAGGTAGAAACACACTACCGTCACGTCACGTGAGCTCACGTGATGTCACATATTTAGTGTGATATCATGCTAAGAAATACACCGATGCCACGCACCATCACCGTGACACAACAACTATCTAGATCATTTCTTGTTATTCCTTGCCTGATCAATAATATGTAATAAAAAGCAAATTAAAAAAATATTGTAACAACGTATATACATAGGGGCCTATAACATTTTAACAAATATTCCTATTGTTTCATAAAATCATATCTAAATCTTACAACACTTGACTATTTTATAATATTCATAAAATCAAAACTATTTGATTTATCAATATGAAATGAAGATCAAATAAAATATAAAATTTGTAACTTTCTTTTGGTAGCAATACCATATTATATGCATTCCAAATTTTAACAACATTGGAATAATGTTTTTGAATTTCGAATCAGTGCAAAATAGTTTAACCGAACTGAAATAATTTATAAAATATGTGAGCTCACGTCTCCCGAAAGTGTGGGAGCCCAGATCTTTATCACGTGAGCTCACGAGTGAAGTCCGGGACGTTATGCGGGTGATGTGAGGTGACAACAATGTAATTCTAGTCCATTGAAATACCATTTAAAACAACATCCCACACTTTTAGCCCGTGAAGTTAGATGACATGACATCACATGACCTCACGTTACGTCACCTTTACATTCACATTTGAACTATGTTAATTGCTTAGTAATGATTTATTTAAAATATCACTACGTCAAAAGCGTTGAGCAGTAACAATAATATTTGATGAATTACAAGATTCGCGATTGTTTTACAGTAAATGCAAGCACTTTGTATACAATTTTAATATTTTATAAACATTATGTTCTTCAGTTTCTTGCAATAGAATTGATTGTTTTTTTTAAGATACGAAAGAAAATCAAAGTTAGGCCCTATCTAAGACAATTTATTTTCATTTCTTCTCTATAATTACACCTAAGCTCTACAATAAACTGGCTGACCAAAATTAAAAACCTAGCACTCTAAATAAATATTTAATCCTTCTAAAAAACTGACTATTAAACAAGGATGCGGAGAGCTTGTTGGATGTGGTCGTGTGAGAGGGTGTGGGGGTGAGGGTGTATGTGTGTGGGGGTGTGTCTGTATGAGAGAGACTGAAAGTAGTTTGAGTTCGAGTGTGGAAGAGAGTATGAATGTATTGTGCAATTAAAATTTAGATACAGTAAAATTTTTAGTATTTTTGTATATATAACCTTTTATATAATTATTGTTAAACCTTTTATTGTATGTATAATCTTTTATATAATTAGGCCTACTGTTATACCTTTTGTCTTAATTTTTTCCGCTATTTGTACATTTGCCCATAATGTGTTTTTATTTTAGATTGTAAATTTAACTAGTCCCATAATAGTTTTTTACTCTTTTTACTTCGCACTATACTATTATTTAATAGTAGGCTATAGAGAAAGTATAGTGATCGCAAAAAATTTATAATGAGATGTTTGTATAAATATGCGTTTTGGGACCCCCTGTGTCCATAAAAGTGGTTTTTACAAAATGTCTGTCTATATGTATGTATACAAAGTTAGAGAGAAAACTATTCGATTGATTTCGAACAAATTTAACCAAACATGTCAATTAGGCTTGTATAGATGCACAAAAAGTTTTGAAAAGTTTTGAAAAACAACCCCTTTTTGGCCAAAAAAACCAAAAAATCAGTTATTATTTTTTTTAACGGGTCTAACGATTTTGATAAAATTTGGCTTATTTATAGTCGTAAATGTACACTACCATATGCAAAAAAACTGCGTCTTTCTAAAAATTCTCGTTTAGCAAGTAATAATAATACTTACTACTTACTACCTCTCCTACTTTAATACAATTATGAAGTCACAGTGAATCTGTTTAATAATCTAAATACGTTTGTGGGAAAGTATGTGCCAGTTTCTAGTACCACTTTAGAATAAAATTTAGGCTTCTGCAACCTCAAAACGTGCTGTCTAAGGGTCGTCAAATATTGTATTTCCTATACTGTGTTATTTTTTTATATTAAATAAGTTACGACTTATTTTATATTACAGGTTGTTATTTGAGTTTATTGTGCAGTTTTGTCCTTAGTTTTATTGTTTTGTATGTGGTTGTATGTATCTCAGAGAATGGAATAAATATATAATAATTTAAAAAAAAAACAGCTTCTCTACTGGCAAGTGTAGAAATCTGTGTGGAGTTAGATTACAGCTGTGGGGATGTACAAAGCAGACAAATATCAAACAGACATTTCAGAATAAGGTTCACTGTTCATAAGGTTGAGTAAAAGTCGTGACCTCAAGATGAACACCGTCACAGAAGACATCAAAAGGTATGCAAAGAAGCACAAACACAGACATCTACAACACGAGAATGCTGAGATGAATTGTCTACTCAACTATTCTGGTGGCATACGTCGGTTGAAGCGAAGTCTTTAGAACTTTGTTAAGTGCATGTAATTAATTACACATGAACAGGTTGTATGCTTATGGGGAGAGCATCGGTGGGTGATATGCCAGCAAACGGTGACAATTAATATGATATGAAAGTTATATTGCTAGATAATCTCTAATGCCCAATTGTAATTAAACAAAATTAAAAAAAAAACTGTTGATATAGGTCAATAAAATAGGTGATTATTTTTAATGAACCCATTAGCAAAAACAATGGTATATTTTTACAACCTGTATTGTGTTATTCAAAGCTGAAATTGATTGGGGAAACAGCTTTGAATTGTTTAGAGCGACAAAAGAAATAATTGCATCGACAATAGGAAGGTATTTGAATATAAAGTAAGATTTTATAAGTAACTAGTGGATCCGGCAATGTCTCGCAATTGCTTGATAAGGGTGTTTAATGTGAATGTAATTTATTTTATATGGGTAGCTACAAGGCCGTAGCCAGGGGGGAGGGGGTTAGGGGGTGAAATCCCCTGAAATCCCGAAATTTAGTAGTACAAATTTACACAATGTTTAAAAAGTGCAAATTAAATTATAAAATAGACAACACAATAGAGGATCTAGCAACATATTTTACATCATTGTGCATTGCATGCATTCTGATATTTAGATTTGCTTGATTAAACTACAACGTACAATACACACGGACGCAGTAGGTTACAGCCTTACTCTCTTGCGAATTGATCTGATCTCTTAAATAAGAAAACTATGAGGGTTCAACAAAAATACTTTACTCTAACGAAACACGCAATGCATTGTGTATTGAAAATTCTCCCAATGAGAGAGTTGGCGTGCTAAGCAAGCAATGCTCTTTGTATTTAAAATGCACTGTGCGTCGGCCGCTTCTCATAGTGTTCAGTCTCAAGCTCACATGTGAGTCCTTAGCAGTGAACGTGTGTTAAAAATGTTTAAATTCAAATCCACGGTCTTGACGTGACCCCCCCCCCCCCTCCCCCATAAGTTTTCCTGGTTACGGCCTTAGGTAGCCATCCCATTTTAATTATGAGGCTATTTAGTTGTAATGGTAAATATCCCATTTCATCATCTTGACTTCAGAAATCGAATTGCAGAAAAAATTGTATATCACTTAAGAATATTATTACACAAATTTAGCTTTATAGCTTGTAGAAAGAAAGTGGAATTTATGTTTTATTGTATAAGGGTAGCTACACCATTTTAATCTCTTTGATTGTAGTGTCCATATTCTCTAAATGATCCTAGTACTAATATTTGAAAATTGTAAAATATTTAGTGAAATTTGTTGTGTAACTAGTGGCTTTGTTGTGTAATAGTGTAACATATAGGCCTAGGCTATGTAGTCTAGCCTCTTCGTGATGGCCTACCGCGTGGTGGTCTTTCAGCGTTATTCATTACAGTAAAAAATAGCAAGTACAGTAGAAATAATCTTATAATGTGTTTAATCAAATAAGCTTTGATTTTAATTCTCACTATGAAACAAAGTCACTGCTACAAGCTACAATAACAAAACACCACCCCAGGTGGTGCACATTCATGTGTTTTTATGATAGCTGAATTTCCAATTTATCTACAATCACCTGCTTTAAACGCTAAAATGACCTGATTTACACCTATATATTCCCATGCTTTTTAAATGTGAATTAATTTAATTCGTAAGAAATTTTCGGGGCACAATAATTAAGAAGATGAATATTTTCCCACAAAATTTCATTCCCAGACCGTTAAAATAAAACCTCTTCCAGCTTTCTACCACCTCCCATTCGCTCGCAATTTCATTGTAAAATTTGGGCCTACGGAATTAGATATGTAGATTTTTGAACATACGGAAAAATTAAGTGTATAAATGGCTATTTAATTTTGAGGGTAGTTATCCCATTTCATCCATTTGACTTAAGTAATGGAATTGTAAATGGATTTTTATATCACGTAAGAATAATATTCCACAACTTTGGTTTTACAGCTTGTTGGAAGTTAGTTCAATTTATTGTATAGGGTGGTGACCCCATTTCAACCCCTTGGATTGTAGTAATTGTAATGTCTAAACACTCCTGACATTAGTATTAACTGTGAAATCTGTAGTGAAATCGGTCGAATAGTTTTTGAGTGTATCTAGGAAAGAGAAACATGCATTTGTATATAGAGAGATTTCTATATCAGAAGGAATATACTGTCAAACTTATTGCGTTCAATTGTTACTTTTCGAATTTATTGGAGAAATAAAGAGTTACTATATATGTTGAATTAATGTTATTCTTTTGCGTTCATTGTTTGCAATGACGTTCCAATAACGTCTTACTTATTGGCTTCAAATTATATGGATTCTGAAAAAATCTATTTATTGCTCATTTGAAAATTTATAATTTGTAAATCAATTTATAAAGATATTGTTTACGTGACTATCATTCAGACATAAATAGAATATTAAGAATCTTTCATCTCGGTTGTTTAAAAAAATGTCAACGCGCAAGATCAACACATTCAGTTACCAGATTAATTTAATAAAAATATGATTTATCTCAAAAGTGATAATATACAGGGTGTTTACAAACTCCCTGGAAAAATGTTGTGTATTTGTTCCTTAGGTCAAGACAATCAAAAAACGTCATATAAATATGGGTTTTAAAACTGACATGCCTAGTTTTCTGTCTGACGGTCTGTTTGTGTTTTTTACAAATTATTTTATAACTTGAGTACTGTTTTAGATAGAAACTTAAAATTTGGCACGAACGTGTACCTTGGTAGGTAAAACAAGTTTATAAAATTTCATTACGATATCTTAAACAGTTTCAAGATGGCGGCCATTTAAACTCTTTGATGTTAAATTTCACGAAAACCGTAATTTTTATAAAAAGATGTTACCAGTAATAAAAAATGTAGAATTTTAAGACAAACAAAATCGTACTTTATTTGATACAATCGGATAATAAATAACTAAGTAATGAGACATTTACCTAATTATGTAACAACTGTTCACGGCAAATTGTTGTTCAGTGCAAATTTTGTATGATATTTATTTCAGTAAATGTCTCATGACTCGGTCATTTATTACCCGATTGTAGCAAATAAAGTATGATTTTTCGTATTAAAATTCTACATTTTTTAATACTGGTAACATTTTTAACTTCCCGCTAAGAAAATTGAAAATTTTCTAAAATCGGAAAGTTATTGGTTTCACCCCGTTTTTCGAAAATCGAGTATTCATCAGATCTCGACGTTTTGAGGTCCTAGGAATCTTCCCTGACCACTCCCGAGAGGGTGTCACCCTGTCTGTGTGTATGTGTGTATGTAAGTATGTGACCCGCTTATAACTTTTGAACGGCTTAACCGATTGGATCCTACCAAACGGCGTTCTAAATAGTTCCATCAAACTTAGATTTCCTGAAAATTTCAACTAATTCGGACCGGTAGGTTCTGAGAAATTTCGAAAAAACTAAGAAATAAAATTTGTTCAAATCAGGTTTTTTTTTAAATAACTTTTAAACGGCTTTACCGATTAATTCCAATATCTAATCAGCTTTTAACCTTGAAAAGCGACGTCGATCGCTACCAGTCCAGTCAAAATCAGTTAATTCGTTCGTGAGATTTCGTGAACGAAAGAAAATAAAAAAAAGTGTTTTTTCTCAATTTCTCCGAAATTTTTCATCAGAAACTGCAAATCGCATAAAAATCGGTTGATTCATTCGCGAGATATAGTGAACGAAAGAAAATAAATAAAAGTGTTTTTCCTCAATTTCTCCGAAACTTTTCATCTGAAAAAATTTTGTTGTTGATTCTTTCAATGGACTTAAACAACTGCATCGAATGCCGCAAATCGCATAAAAATCGGTTGATTCATTCAAAAGTTATGGCAGTTCAAAATTTCCAAAAATAGTGTTTGTTGTAATTAAACTTAGCGGGAAGTTACATGGATGGCTTTAGGGTCAACCGTTTTCCAATTTTTTTTATAAAAATTACGGTTTTCGTGAAATTTAACATCAAAGATTTTAAACGGCCGCCATCTTGAAACTGTTTAAGATATAACGAAATTGTATACACTTATTTGACCTACCAATGTACATTTCGTACCAAATTTGAAGTTTCTATCTAAAATAGCACTCAAGTTGTAAAATAATTTGTAAAAACACAAACAGACGGACAGACAGAAAACTAGGCATATTAGACCCATATTTATATGACGTTTTTTTTATTGTCTTGACCTAAGGAACAAATACACAACATTTTTCCAGGGAATTTGTGAACACTCTGTATATATCTACTTCAAAACAGGATTACGATCTCGTAGATATAACAGAATAACACGTTGGACTGAATGACAGGTAAAATACTTATACTAATTTCCTGTACTTATTTCATTTTATGAAATGGCTGGGATACCAAAAATTATGAAACTAATATTAATTTAGTGTAATAGACAAATTGTCAGTCATTTTTAATTTTACAAAATCTTGTTTATTAAAACTAAAATATTGAGATTTAAATTTAAGTGTTTTAAATATTTTAATAAACTGTTTTGTGAGTCACCTTACTGAAACAACTTATCAACAGAATTTGGTTTAAATAAGTGTATGCTTACTAAGATACACAAACTACGACTAAGTCGTACAAACTTAGTAAGCTGTATGATTACTTACTAAGAAACTCATACAAACAACTAGTTGTTACATTGTACCTACTACCATACGTACGACTATTTGTTTGACAATTATTAATTTTAAAATATTTAACAGAATTTGCATTTACGAATAATAGTTTGTGTTATGTTTACCGGTTTAAACAATTTACAGATTATAAAACTTTGTTTAAAATATGTGTATAAGTACTTTTAAACTGTTATTTTTAAAGTTGTGTAACTATCAATTCAATTTATCATTGTTTAAAACATAAAATAAATGTTTCAAGTACGCACTAAGACTATTATAAAAACACTTCACTGAAACACATTACGAACACGAGGTTTTTCGACCGCAAAGTTCGAAGCACAAACGTCACGACGAGAAGTCAGGTCGAGACTGAGGGATGGAGCTACCCTCCCGGTTGTGCATAATGAACATCTCCTGATAGCATGCGCTGCCCTTCACATCTACACCTATCTTTCCTTCATTCACTTGGCTTTGTCAATACTTTTAACATCTGGGGT
>JAGFPH010001951.1:83746-94439 GCA_018207615.1 Philaenus spumarius
TTCAAAACTACCGAATGGATTGGAATGAAATTTGGTATGTAGCTTCCTCTAGGGCCATAGGTGCTTACTAAGAAAGGGTTTGAAAAAATTCGAAATTTTAGGGGGTTTGGGGGTCAAAGTTATTAAATCATGATTTCTTCAAAACTACCGAATGGATTGGAATGAAATTTGGTATGTAGCTTCCTCTAGGGCCATAGGTGCTTACTAAGAAATGGTTAAAATGTTTAAATTTTAGGGGGTTCGGGAGAGTCAAAATTACTAAAAAACTCTATAAGAATGAATTGGAATGAAATTTGGTATGTAGGTTCCTCTAAGGCCGTAGATGATCGCTAAGAAAGGGTTCAAAAATTGAAATTTTAGGGGGTTCAGGTAGTCAAAATTACTAAAAATCCCTATAAGAACGAATTGGAATGAAATTTGGTATGTAGCTTCCTCTAAAGTAGCTTTTTCATGTTAGATAGTAAACATGTGAAAATGTTATTGTAAAAAATGTAAATATTGTTAATATGTAAATAATATGTTCTCCATGTTTGCCGGCCTCTCCGTGGCGAAACTGGATAGCCATTGTCAACGAATTTTAAACTAACGGGCAAACACAAACATAGTAATTAAAATTAAGTTACCAAATTACACGCAGTTTTCCCGTGCGAAGAACGGGTACATCAGCTAGTTGGAATATAAAAATAAATATTCGAACTCACTATTAATGTAAGACGATAATGTAAGACGCTCTTGTTTTCGTCAATGGTTTCTTCTTATTCATCGTTTATTACTTAGGTTTTCTTTAAGGCTCATTCGCAATATTTAAAAGTATCTGTAATTCATTACGTCACCCAATCACAGCTAAACCTTTACTAAACAAATTTTCGAAGAATATAAGAGCTATTACACTCGACCCAATTTGAAAACGGTCAATAATTTATCGTCTCCATGTGGATACCAACTTGGGAACGAGCCCTACCCTCCTTGGACCAACCGTCATACATACATATGTGTGTTTTATTGCCGGATTGATAAGTGGTAGTAAATGTGCTTCATAATTTCTGATTTATTTGGTAAAAGGGTTCAAGTAGGGTTGTTCAGGTATTTTTTTTCGATCCTGTTAAAATGGCTGAGTTAGACCGTTTATCGTTTTTTTGGTAGGGATTTGAGGAGTATATAAACTTATATTTTTTCCCAGCTTGATAAGTGGTAGTAAATATGCTTCAAAATGGCAGAATTTTTGGTGAAAGGGTCCTTCTAGGATTCCCAGAATATGGATGTTTTTATTTTTCGATTCGGCGCTTAACGGTGGCCTACTTGATTCAACCAAAAACGGCAAAGTTAGAGAGGGGAATTGCACGGTTTCTTCCATTCATAAGCCCGAGTACAATTTGTGATTTATATCATTCGAAAGGCAATTAATTTACTACAATCCTGTGCAAAGTTACTTTTGATAGTTCCTGGAACAACGAATAAAATTCATAGGAATCTCCCAATAAATTTTCCATAATACATGTAAAGAAAATTCGGTTATAGTAATGCGGCAGTGCTGTTTAAGCTTTTTTTGTTTTTAATTATCCATCGTAATTAAATGACAGTTGATTTTAAAAATAATCCAGCGAGAATTTACTGGTGATAGCACTAAAAAGATAAACCAACTGAAAACTCAGAATCACGTAAATAATATTCTTATAGAGCGTAGTCGATAGCATAACTATTGGTTCCATGTATACTTCTCTGTGCATAGTTTTTTTTTACTACTTTTAAGGTAAATGATTATGATTGTTCAAATGGTGTACTGAAAGTGGGAGGAATACGGATACATCATACAGTATGTAGCACGTAATGACGTTTCATAAAAACTTAAATAACTTTGATAGAAAAATATATTGGTGCATCCTTCAAACCATAATAGATTGTGATTGCAAAATTTTATTGAAATCGGTCGAGTAGTTTCGGAGGTGATTTACAGTATTTGTACGAAAGCCAGGGAAGTATTTTTTAGCGAATTTACATAGGAAAAATGAGCTATGTAGTGGTCCTTATGGTGAGACCCAAGGTCGGGAGTAGCAAATGAGCACCGATCATGGTCCCCAGAACACGTTTTCGGGTGTCATTAAAATTCATATATATACAGACTGTCCCAAAAGTCCCGGACCGGTTTAATAACTCCTAAACGAAACTAGCTACAGTAATAATATTTCAGACATGACTCCTGGCTACAAAAAACTATTTTTTGAGTTGTTAGTCACTATTGCCCCTGCCCCCAAAAACCAAATTTGGGGGGTCGCCCCAAATTTTTAAATGTAAACCTCTATCGAGTGACCCATCATTTTAATGGTCTCATTGAGTTAATCACAACAGCGCAAACCCGAAGTCGATATCTAGCTCCTGTCCAAAATGGCTGACCTTTTAGTGTTTCTTATGGTCATGTAATTTAAAATTGAACATTTTGAACTTCGACAACGAATAACACACGAAGCTCAGCAAATACCTGGGGAAATGATACAGAATGTAGTACAGCATCACTATTACAGACTAGCACACTGCGTGACTGTGGAAGGAAAGCAGTTCGAATACTTACTCTAAACCCTGGATATCATCTTTGGTAAGCAACTTTGTTTTTGAGTGTAAAGAAAAACATTTTGTTATTATTACCAAGTATGACAAATTTGTTTTTATACTTTAAACTCTTTTGTGCGTGTGTTTACTTTGTTTTAAAACAATAAAAATGTTTAATACAACCAATGGGGGTCAATTTTAAATTACATGACCATAAGAAACACTAAAAGGTCAGCCATTTTGGACAGGAGCAAGATATCGACCTCGGGTTTGCGCTGTTGTGATTAACTCAATGAGACCTTTAAAATGATGGGTCACTCGATAGGGGTTTACATTTAAAAATTTGGGGCAATCCCCCAAATTTGGTTTTTGGGGGAAGGGGCAATAGTGACTAACAACTCAAAAAATAGTTTTTTGTAGCCAGAAGTCATGTCTGAAATATTATTACTGTAGCTAGTGTCGTTTAGGAGTTATTAAACCGGTCCGATACTTTTGGGACAGTCTGTATATATATATATATATATATATATATATATATGTGTTCGCACTCTAGCGGCCGCAGTTTAAGTCCAATTTGGTCCAAATTTGGCACAAATGTTGGTTGTCTATGTCGCTCGGATGAGTTCGTTAGCCAAAAAAGTCCAGCAACCGGAAGTACGTTTTTTGACCGGAAGTACGTTTTTTGACCGGAAGTAACTACTTTTTTAGATTTTTACTACGAGAATGAAATTTTTTTAAAGTGTTTTCTAAAAATAAAAATGTACCATGTTATTCTGCACATTTTTTTACGCGACCTTATAGCTCGCTTGGTTCCCCCAAAATCGAATAAAACGTAAAATACTATAAAGTACCCGGCTCGAAGCCAAGTGGTGCAAACTCGCAAGGCCACTAGGAGGAAACAAATTCTACTAATATATTGCGTACACACAGACAGCTGTTCAACACCTTCGTGAGTAGACCTATTTCCCAAATTGTTGGTTGAAACCCTAAAACATAGGCATATAAACTTAATTTTTGAAATTTGCTTAAATCACGTCAGCGGTCCAGCTGCGTGGTCGAATTATTTTTAAATTGAATTAATATCTTTCATATTTTTTCAATAATTTCCAACTGACTAAAGTGTGTCAGCAACATTTTGAAACGGAAAAGCCTAAGACAAAGCCGTGGCGAAGTTTCAATTAATTTTCTTTTGTACTGTACAATAGAAACCGCTGTAAGTGATTGTGAGAAGTCTGGCTCAAGAGAACAATTTAGGCCTCGCTTCCGAGATTTTAATAATGTGTAAACCCTCATAAGCTTCCCGTCAATTCATTGTGGGCAGCGTCGTTTTACGTTAAATCGTTTAAATTTATGAGGTAGTAGTATCTAACAACATACGCTATATATCCATGACTATACCTTGCTTAGAAATTTACGTATGCATATGCATACAAGAAAGGGCTTTTATCTATAATCGACTTTCTAAAAGTTGATGTCTTTCTTTATGTATTTCAAAGTGTAATGAGTAATTTGCTTATACGCCAAAGTGTGGAAACATAACGGTTAATCTATCTATACTAATATTATAAAGAAGTAAAATTTGTGGTTTGTTTGTTTGTCTGTAGGGGGTAATCGATGGAACTACTGAACCGATTCAAAAAATAGGTTTACTAATAAAAAGCTACACCATCCCTTAGTAACATAGGCTATAATTAATTTTGATAAAACATTTTTTGTTTCAATATTTGTAAATTTAGTTTGAAAAAATCTTAGCTTAGGCCTAGACTGATGAATCATCACATGTATTTACGTTCATTACCATAGCAACCAATTGGATAAAATAACAGATAAAACAGCTATTAGCTAGAATGTTTAGATTGAAGCAATTATTTAAATTTCTAACTTTTAGGTTAGGTTTTATTAAAGCGGAAACCTGAACCTTGTTTGTTCTTTTAACATTTATTATAACTGCTGTTATAAAATATACAAAATAATTTGATTTGAACATTTAACATTATTTACCATCTTAGCTTTGGGGTTATTATTAAAAATATTATAGAGAGGTAAAATTGTTTTGTTTATTTGTTTGTATCAAGGGGGTAATTTCTGGAACTACTGAACCGATTGAAAAAAAGTTTTACTAATAAAAGGCTACACTATCCTTGAATAACATATACTAGAATTAATTTGTATTTAAGGGTTAAAACAACCCGTAAAACAATAAATATTAATTGTTACACTTTCCTTAAAGCTAGAGAGATGAAATTTTGTACATTTATTTCTTACAAGATACATAGAAAAAGTAAACTAGATTTGCATTTTTTCGCGTGCTGCTAAGGGGTGAAAATATGATAAAAACCCCTAAAACAATACAAATTAATTGTTATATTTTCTTTAAAGCTAGTGAGCTGAAAATTTGTATATTTATTTCTTACAACATACATAAAAAATGTATCATAGATTGACATTTTTACGCGTGCTTCAAATGGGTTAAAATGTAGTAAAAACCCATATAAAAATGTTTGTTTTATATAGTTTTCTTAAAGCTAGAGAATAAACCCTTAATAAATTAGGGAATTTAAAAATTTGAAACCGCTATATTTCATCCTAATTAAAATAAATAAGACATATTAGAATTTTATAGTAGGTCCTATTTATATATAATAACTTGTTTGAATTTGCTTGGACGCGAGTCACCGCGGGGGTTGGCGAGCGAAGCGAGCAGGGGGCGTAGCCCTCTAGTTAATGTATAAAGTAGTACTTAATGGTAATTATTAAGGAATTTCCATCGGAAAGATGAGCCATTGCATATGGTGAAATTTACGAAGTGAAACTTAAGTAAAAGAATAATGGCAGTAAATGTTAAATATTTTTAATTATAAGGCGCCCTTTAAGAATATACACATGTAATTTAAATTACTTTATTACTATATTGTTTAATATTAATTCATATTTTTCCTGCTTGGTAACAAAACAAATATCATGTTTACTTAACAAACACCCACTGCTAATCATTTTATCAAAACACTGTTTTAATAAAGCAATATCAACATTTTAATATGAATGAGAAATTGCGTTGGAAAAATTCAAATATAATTGCTTTTTATTATTTATACAAAAAAGTGTATTCATTGTTTGAACGGTTTTACACTAAACTAAATAAAGCCAACATTTTAAAATATGAATGCAGAAGGAAAGAGAGTCCTAAATATACACTCTTTAATTTGTGTTTACCAGAGTTTAATAGGGTTTTATTGGCGGAAGGGTGAATTTGCGTATTTTAAATTAACACGGAATAAATTTTATTATTGCTGTGATCTCTAGTTCCAATTTAAATCGAAGACTAAATTATACATACGCCTTAGTACATGGTAATGTGGTTAGTAAATTAAAATTTATGTATAGGCCTATATATATATATATATATAAATTTATAAGAACATACACTAACGGCCTTATTTTAGATCCGATTGGTACACACGTTCTTTTTCTCACACGAGCTCCGACGAAATCGTTAAATAAAAAAATCCAACAACATGAAACATGTTTTGACCAGAAGTAAAGTTTGTTTGAGATTTTTCTTACTAGAATGAAATTTTTTGGGGTTTTATCAAAAAATAAACGGTACCAGAAACTGGCACATACTTTCTCGCAAACATATTTAAATTGTTAAACACATTCACTGTGACTTCATAATGGTATTATACTAGGCCCAAGCTAGCTGCGCTCGTGGCCTTCAAATCAGGCGGGTGGGCTGGGATCGAGGCAGGGTACCTTTCTAAAAACATCCGCCGCACCGTCGTGCCGTGACTCACTCAAATCATTTCCCTTCGCTTGCCCGATACACTGGTAGAATGTCAGCAGGACGGCTAATAAACTGGTTGCCACACGCACAGCTAGCTTGGGCCTACTGTACAGTAGGAGAGGGGATACATTAAAGTAGGAAGAAAACTAATAAATATTATTATTATTAGCTGGAGAGAAAACTATTCGAACGATTTCGAACAAATGAGCACCAAACATGTCAA
Organism: Philaenus spumarius; assembly: GCA_018207615.1. NCBI lineage: Eukaryota > Metazoa > Arthropoda > Insecta > Hemiptera > Aphrophoridae > Philaenus > Philaenus spumarius. Next base: position 90,298 of record JAGFPH010001951.1, read on the forward strand.
TTAGGCCTGTATAGGTGCACGGAAAATGTTTTGAAAATGTTTGAAAAACAACCTCATTTTTGGATCCCCCCCCCCCAAAAAATCGGTTATTATTATTATTATTAGGTAAACGAGAATTTTTAGAAGGATGCTGTTTTTTTAATATGGTAGGGTACATTAAGAGCTACAAATAAGCCAAATTTGATCAAAATCGTTAGAGACGCTTTTTTTATAAATAATAATAACTGATTGTTTGGGGCAAAAAGTAGGTTGTTTTTCAAAAATGTTCAAAATCTTTTTTCGTGCATCTATACAGGCCTAATTTACATACAGACAGACATTTTGTAAAAACCACTTTTTTGGACTAAGGGGGTCCCAAAACGGATATTTTCGCAAAAATCTCAACATCGATTTTTTTGCGATCACTATACTCTCTATACTATAGTATAGTGAGAAAGTAAAATAAATATAAGAATTTATTCGGAAAATGTTTTTTCTTACACGACCTTATAGCTCGTCTGGTTCTACCAAATCGGAAAACAACGTAAAATACCATAAAAAGTACCCGGTTCAAATACACGTGGGGAATTTTACCGTAAGGGCAGCTCCTCGTTCAAGGCCGACGGCCCGGCTGCAAACTCGCGAATCTAGGGTTTCCGCTGTAAGCGGAACGAATCAGAGCGTGATCCATGGCTGAAGGCGAAGGTGCAAAAAAATTCTACTAATATATTTCTTACACGCAGGCAGATATTCAGCGCCTTCTTGTGTAGGCCAATTTCCCAAATAGTTGAAACCCTAAAACATACACACTTGATATTGGTAATTCGCTCAACTCAGCTGCGTGAACAAATTATTTTTGCTATAAAATTGTACTGAATTATTGACTGACCTGAATGCAATAAATATGAAATTACGATATTGTGTTGTATTTCTGTAGTAACATAGGTGGCTGCACTTTGTAACCCCACAGCTAATCGTTACTCACACAAGTTACAAAGTTTATTAAATGACGTCAAATGAAGCACGAAAGTCGTAAAACGTTCATTCTGCTCCAGTTTAATAACGAACTGCCATTTGCACTGCAGTTTAATTACTGCTGTAAAAACTACGACTTCCAGTTGTAAACATTAATCATCATTGTTATGCTACGAGCACGGTTTGTAGTTTTACGAAATAATAATTTTTACGTCTCAGTAAAAATAAATATGTTAAGGGGATTCAGTCCTGAAAATAAATAAAATTTGTAATAATGGAGATATCAAAGGAATTTTAATTTTATATTCTATCGTTACATTCATTGGATAAAAATATGTAATTTTAATTTAAAAATTGTTTTAACATTTATAATAATTTATTTACATACGTTATTTACACATTGCAGTACTTTTTTTGAAATTTATATATCACAAAAGTTGGTTTCTGATTTTGTGACAATAAGGTAAAGCCAGGAGAATTGACGCACAATTCAATAAAAATAAGAAAACGAATCAAAATATATATTTTTTTCCTTCACTATCTATGAATATGTTACCTTTATATGTTTTCAATACATTTCAATTGCTACTTTTGGTTTTTCTGTAATTTAACACGACGCAGTACTAAAACAATAAAAGTGTTTTTGCGCAATCTCTCTTAACAGATTGCGCACAAGGGTAGGAGAGATTGTTGACAAAAATAATACACTTAAATTAAGTTTTTTTTAATAATATTTTAATATAAATATTATATTGTTTGGATAAAATTTAAAAAAATATATTTTATAATATGTAAATACTAACACTAAATACTAAATCTTCTGCTTTCTAGACGAATTGTGAACGAATCATTTTGTACTGCTTCTACAGCCAATTTAAGATTGTCTTCAGTCCAGGATCCTTTGTTTGATTTTCTTTTGTAAATATTTGTCATTGTAACTTGGGCACTCCAAATGGAAAAATAATGTTTGATCGATTTTTAGTTTTTTATGATTCCATATTCTCCTGTTCTTCCTCTTTCCAAAAATATACAACATGATAAGGTTATAATTATCTTTATGTCCGAAAAAAATAAATAATGTAAGCTTTACCATGGAAATAAATGGCTTTAGAGGCCACATGAATTCGCTGTACTAAAAACACTTTTATAGGGTTCATTATTGTACAGAGAATCATTTTAAAGAACTTTGGTGAAGAGGAAGCTGGAAGACATATATGCTGCTGAAGAAGACCCAGAAAACCCCATATACTGTCCAGGAGGCCATTAGCAAAAGGTAGGCTACTTATGAAACTTTGAAATTTTGGCTTTTACGTTTTGCTCGTTTCCCGAAAATCACGTTTTTGTTATTTATAGTCTACACATTTCTGGAAAACTAAGATATCTTTACCAAATCTTTACCACATGTCTATAACACAATTATCTAGTTCCTAACACGAGATTTTTTAAATATTTCAACAAATAAAATAGTTACATAATAATAACAATAAAAACATTTTTTTAAATGTTTTGTTTTTTTAAATCATAACTTTTAGTTTTATTTTATTTTTTATTTTCTTGTGTACGGAACTAGAAAATGGTACAATTTAGAAAAAAAAATATGAGCCTTAATTACATCTTAAGTTATGTGTATTATAGCTAACATTGTCGAAGATAGACATTCGGAGTGCCCTTAAGACAAAGAAGAAAGCCGAAAATTGTTTATGTCTAAGAAATAAAATCGCAATGACTACATTAATTAACTTCAGAAAAGTACTCTTTAGCTTAGTAAAAATTAAAATGTTAATAATTTAATTAAAGTCTGTGTTCTATTACTGTAAATTTATTGGGAAAAAAACAAACAATACTCACCACTCCAAAAAAATTATATTTAATATATTTTACATGCGCACTGCAAATCACACAACATTACCAATTCGCTGCGTTAACTCTCCTACCATTAAATCTAATGTAAACAACGCGCAATCTCTCCTAAATAGCGGATGCACAAACTATCCAATATCGTATTAGAGATTGCACAGCCTGTAAATCAACATGACCGCTTCACAATCGAAATTTTGTTTGATCGTACAGTTAGTTTGGGCAAATAGCTTACTGAAAATATGGCTAGTTTCAAAATATTTTATAGTAGTGCCATAATATAGAAATTAAGAAGAACAGTTATGAAAATTGAATCACTTACCTGGCAACAAAACGTAGAATATGAAAGATGTATTACATACGCGATGACGAAATAACCTTTACTTTCAACTAGACATTTGACTACTGAGGTTGTGCAACTATCTGAAGTCGATGCTCACTAACACTATCCCTTCACCTTGAAACACAGTGTGTGCCATCTCTCCTAGCTTTACCTCGTATAGCTTAAGATTGCCTCTAATAATAATTCATGTATTTTCATAGTTGTAAGTATACAGGAATATAGTTTTGGGTTTTCTGAAAAAAATCATTACATACAAATACATTTTTATTTTACCAGTAAATATTTGACAAAGCTAACAAAAATTCATGGCTTTTTAGCTAGTAGTCTTTTAATGAGCCACAAAAAAAGCATTATTCTATGTGTCATGGTTCTCGCGGAATATCACCACACGTATCCGAAATCAAGATAATTCTCATCTTGCTGTAAATAGAGGTCAAAATTGTATAACAATACAAACTCCTAATTTTTAGGAAAGTATATTATTTCAATCTCCTTATAAGCAATTCCTGTTATTTTAGACATTGTATGTGCAGAAAATATCCATATTTTAAGTAAAATAACATTTATATCAATTTTTATTTAGTACACAAGTATGAAACAAAATATAGATTATAGTATCAGAATGGTGAGAAAATCTGAAATATCAAATATGACACAAAAAATTCAATACATGTATATACTAGCTGACCCGTATGGCGTTGCCCGTGGTGGTTGGTATTTTCAGTCTTTTTAACGTAATTGTATTCTTTTTAAGTGTTCAGTCAGTGAGTGGTATTTGGCTTTTATATATATAGATCTTAAATAATAAAGCACTATTGTCATAATAATAAAAGATCTGAAATTATGATTTTAGTAACTTTGATCCCCCCAAACCCCTCCTAAAATTTCGAAATTTGTCATACCTTTTCTAAGTGAGCTAGAGGAAGCTACATACCAAATTGCATTCCAATCCGTTCGGTAGTTTTGAAGAAATCGTGATTTAATAACT
>JAGFPH010001951.1:97932-117124 GCA_018207615.1 Philaenus spumarius
ATGCTCCAGTCCGTACCTAGTGCGAGCTGCATTGTTTCTCTTTCCTTATCATAATTCCCTTTATTTGGAGCTGTACTTGTTTACATTTCTAATCATGCTCCAGTCCATACCTAGTGCGAGCTGCATTATTTCTCTTTCCTTGTCATAATTCCCTTTATTTGGAGCTGTACTTGTTTCCATTTCTAATCATGTTCCAGTCAATCATATTATGTTTATTGGCGTCATTTCTTAGATCGCCTTTTAATGTCTTCCATCGGGTTTCAAACTCCTCGCATACGAATAGCGTGTGTTCTGCATCGTCCCTTTCAGCAGTGCAGAAGGACATGAGCCACTTTCTATTATCTTGTATATATGCTCAAACAGCCATATCAGGTAAGGACCGGCGTTAGTTAGTAGGAGATCTCACCACGCGTTCTAATTTGTCACTTGAACAGATCCTTAATGAGACTGTGTGTTCATCTTCACACTCTCCTCATTTTCATCCAGCAATTCTGCTTCTTAAAAATGAGTATTTCCCTAGCTCTTTGCTCGGTGTGTGTCACCATCTACTCCCATTTCTCGGAGTCTCTTTATAAGAGGACCAATGTGTGTTAAAATGACGTAATCCTCAGGGCCCAACGTTGGACCGATAATATTAGGTGCACAACCTTTTCCATGACTACCGCCTAAGTTGGTGCAACGTATAAGATTTGTGGCTGGATGAAACTCATCAGGAATCGCCTTGTCTTCGAACTACGCCCACCTACATTTGGCATAAGTCTCGCTAGGTGGCCACGCAATTCTGACACTTTCTTTGCTGCTTTTTACTTTCTCCCCCTATACCATAGTATATGGAGAAAGTATTGTATTCGTCCATATATATTCCATATATATTCGTTCGTATTTATTTCAATTTTTGGTGGAAATATCCGTTTTGGGCCCCCCTGAACCTAAAAAAGTGGTTTTCGGAGTGATGTCTGTGTGTGTCTCTGTGTGGGGGTTCGTCTGTGTGTGTGTGTGTGTGTGTGTGTGTGTGTGTGTGTGTGTGTGTGTGTGTGTGTGTGTGTGTGTGTGGATGTTATCAGACCTAGAGCCTAAACCAGTAGTCCGATTTTGATGAAATTTGGTATGGAGGTACTAATCCACGGTATCTCCAGGCATGTTTTTCATTTTTGTGAATTTTTTATTTTTAAGGGTAATTTTACCATACAAACCCTTAACCCTATAAGCGTCAGGCCAATTACTGCTAGATATACCTCTAAGCGTCAGGCACTTTTTCACTACTTGAACACATTATCACTTAAACATCTATAAAATGTATCCTATTCATGTAAAGTGTACACTATTATACATTTTATTGATCAGGAAAGTCTGAAGAACATTTCTGTGTAGATAAAATATTAAAAAAACATTTCTCTAACTTATTTTATGTTTAGAACGGAAACAAAATTAAATTGGTAAACAAAAGTTTCAAATGTAGGGCTCTTGGAAAAATAGGAAAAAAAATTAAATTATACATCCAAATCGTACAAAATGTAGAAAAAACATTTCTTTACATAAAACAATTAAAAAGAATTACTTTCTAAAAAAAACAATGTTTTGGGGTAAAATAACAAAAATGAGCAATTTGCAAAAAAATGCGTGTACATATTGAAAACTCTATATATAATGTAGCCTATTCAAGTAAAGTGTATGCTATTATATATTTTCTTGTTTAGAAAAGTATGTTTAGCAATGCTATACAGAATAAATTTTTTTTTTTTCTGAAACTTTTTGCTTTGCGAACCGTAAAATAAATAAATTTTTAAACCAAATTTTCAAAAGTAAAAGTTTTGGAAAAATAATAAAAATTATTTAATTATAAATACAAAATATGCAGTTCTCAATCTATGCAATGACATAACTAACTTGTTTGTTAGACAATATTTAGTCTATGATAAGGTAAGAGAAAAACTTTGTTTATTTTTTGCTGTCACGAGACAGACTAACGCTTTTGTCATGTTTTGAACATTTGTGTATTTTTTGAGAGATAGTTATAAGACATAGTGTAATAAACAATATACCAAATTAATCGTCAGAATGTCCTGAGTACAATGATGTATTATATGATACACTTACTATTATTTTTGATGCACCAATTTTGATTTGAACGCATCAACGAGAATTCTCGTTGCCTGACACTCGGATGCCGGTATGTAGCCGAACGCAATCGACGAGAATTCTCGTTGCCTGACGCTTATAGGGTTAAAATAAGGGAAAAATCTACTTTTCTCAAAAACAGCTCTAATGTTTTTGATTAAAAATTTACAGTTTATTAGGGACCTAAGGTACTATAAACTACAAAATTTTAATCAAAATCGTTCGAGCCGTTTTTGAAAAAAGTTTGTTTTTCCGTTATTTTTTGGACTTTTATGGGAAAATTACTCTTAAAAATAAAAAATAATGGTATTTTGAATTATTATTCTACTGATTAAAAGGTATAGTATTTTATTAAGTTCCTATAATGAGGGAGAAAGTATGTGTCAGTTTCCTGATACCTTTTATTTTATATGTGGTCCGAATCCCAAATTAATTGGCAACTAGTTGTTATAAATACTAACGATACAACACTTTTAATGTATCACCTTACCGCCAAAACTTTCTATATAAACTACCAAAAAGTTCTGCATGGAAAGCAAGTATTTTAAAATTTAGTTAAGAATTTCCAGACATAGTTACGATTCAAGCACTACAAATAAATGACTTATTCAATCTAAGGAACGCGTATGGAATTGTATTTTGTTTTAAACTTTTCACCCGTATTCTGTATTCGTTTTGTTATACAATTAGTACTTTAAACGAAGTTACGTTTCGGTAAATTGCTTCTTGTTGTGTGTAAGCTCTTTAACTTTGTTTGAAACTTATGGAACGAACTTTCTTCCCGTTTCTAAAACTTAAACAACCATAATAATAATATAAATTCAGTGGCTTAAGCGGTTAAAACTAGACTTTGGACTTGTTAAAGCTGGAGTAAAATTGCTAGATAGGTCTTAGAAACATAGTTCTAACCGTAAGTAAAACCTATGTACAAAACGTAATTAATTATTTAAAGGAAACAATACCACGTTTTTAAAAATGGAATGAAAAATATAAAATAATTTCTCCCAGACCCATTCATATATTTATAACCCCATACAGATTCCTACCCCCGTTAAGATTGTCCTGAATTGTGATTGTGAATTTTTAATAGCTATGAAAAAACTTGTAAGATTTCAAATTAAAAACGTAAGGTGCATGCAATAGATAATTGATGTATGAATAGTTCACCTAAGTCACTAATAATTTGGTTGCACTGCAAATGATATGAACTGTTTTGTGAGTTTTCTTAGCAACAGCTACACTCCTTACTACGTTATGCATGCATCCCAAAATTAAGTTAATATGTTTTAGGGTTTCAAAACACTATTCGGGAAGTCGGTCTACTCACGAAGGCGCTGAACAGCTCCCTGCTTGTAGTAATCTATATATATAAAAGCGAAATACCACTCACTCACTCACTCATCACGATTTCTCAAAAACTACTGAACGGATTGAAATTAAATTTGGTATGTAGCTTCCTCTAGGGCCAAAGGTGCTTACTAAGAAAGGGTTTGAAAAAATTCGACATTTTAGGGGGACTTTGGGGGGATCAAAGTTATTAAATCAAGATTTCTTGAAAACTACAAAATGGATTGGATTGAAATTTGGTATGTAGCTTCCTTATAGGGCCATAAGTGTTCACTAAAAAAGTTTTTTAAAAAATTGGAAATTTTAGGGGGGTTTGGGGGCTAAAAATTACTAAATCACGATTTCTCCAAAATTACAAAACAGATTGGAATTAAATTTGGTATGTAGCTTCCTCTAGGGCCATAGGTGCTCTCTAAGAAATGGTATGAAAATTTTCGAAATTTTAGGAGGGGTTTGGGGGGATCAAAGTTACTAATATCAAAATTTCAGTTCTTTTATTATTATGACAATAGTGCTTTTATTATTTAAGATCTATATATATATATAAGCCAAATACCACTCACTGACTGAACACTTAAAAAGAATACAATTACGTTAAAAAGACTGAAAATACCAACCCCCACGGGCAACGCCGTACGGGTCAGCTAGTACTAAATATATTAGTATATTTTTTTAGATCTCACAGTATCTAGCCCCGGCTCTCGCGATGCTTCGTTCCACTTGAAGCAAAACTCAAACTTTCAGCTTCAGATAAGAACCCCCCCCCCCCCCGGTTTATTTAAACCGGGTACTTTTATGGTATTTTACGTTTTGAATTTCGTTTGATCGAGCCAGACAGGTTATAAGGTCGTATTAAAAAAACAAAATGTGCAGAACAATCTCCTATATTTATTGTTTACACAAAACCTCAAACAAGTTTTATCCTAGTAGAGCTCTGAAACAGTCGTTGATTTTTCCAACTTTTTGTGAATGATAACATACATAACAATGATTTAGTGTTGTGTTATTTATAAACCCTCCTGCCTCTGTGATAACAAACACTATCACGTCACGAATACTGACACTGTAGCTAGATCTATCAACATTAATCACCAAAGCTAACCATCAGTGTTCCTAGATATACCACAATCATCGCAGTCATAGTTCCCACTGTTAAATCATATTCAATTATAAATCCTGTATATTCTCTTCGTTATAATATTTTACACAATTAATAAATACAACTATTAGAGTATATATGTGGTTTATAATAATTGTAATTCTGATTTTTATTTGAATCAATACTTGAATGTTTTTATCCGCATAGTTACTCACTGATCGTTGGTGATGAACAAACTTTACTTTCAACAGAAATATTGTTGACATATTTATTGTATTAAATAAACCTTCCAGTCTGTATTAACCTCCACCAAGCTTCATATTTCTGGTTTCCGCTACATGAACTACTAAATCTCATTAAGCTTGAAACTTACTGCATGCTACATAACTTTCAACTCATATAATGCTGTCTACTTATTTTTACAGAATAAAGCTTGAATATTGCAGTGATAAAAAAACCTTGCGTTATTTATAGAAATGCATCACAGTTTATAGAAAACCAACTTATGTACCAAATTAGGACCAAATCGGACGTAAAATTCGGCCGTTAATTGCTAACACACATATATACATTTTAATGACACCACAAAACGTGTTCTGAAGACCATGATCGGTACTCTTCGATCACGTTTATGAGTTTCATTTGCGTGATGGAATTATTTTATAATGTATGCATATAGGTCGCCTTAATCAATTTAAAATCAGTAATTATACAGAAGGTCATAGTTTATCCTTGCAGTAGGACAATCTTTTTAGACAGTTTTAAGGGGATGTTCTACTGAAAATACTAAATTGACCAATTTTAACCATATCATTCTGATTTTTGTTTTATTTGCTTATAAGAGGTTAGATAAGTATTATATACTGTCAAACTCAAAATATTTGTGTATATATAAATTATATGTATATACATGTATATAAATGAGAGGTTTAACAGAATTTCATATATCTCCGGATCTAACAGTTGGAATTTGATGGAATTAGTGTCATTTTGTTCAAATTTTATTACTCTAAATATTTAGAAGAGCATTTGTCTCTATCTTCATTAAAACAAATTTTATTAAACAAAACTATTTTTTTAAATATTCGCATATATGCTAAATAAAAAAAAATTATTACACAGCTAATATCGTAGGTATAAACAAAATTCTTCCTAAATATTTAGATAAACTAATCAGGAATATATGGTAAAAATTTCAACTGTTTGCTGTAAGTACTTCCTGAGATATATCAAATGTTTACTTAAAAAACACGGAAAATCAAACTTGCGGAAATCCTTGATGAAAGTAGGGCACTAGATATTTTATGTTAGGGCACCCAAGTCATATATTATGTTTTATTATAGCAAATAGGTGACGCAACCCATGTTATATATATATATATTATCTTGAAGTTAAATAAATGTAGAACAAAATTCAATAATACAAATTTTTTTGTAAAAAAAGTTTTTTTTTCCGATTTTCAGTCAGTAGAACATCCCCTTAACCTAAACATCACTATTTAGCACCTTAGGATTCTGAAGGATATTTTTTAAAATTTAAGATTCATAAAAGGTATATTTTTCGGGATGGGATCATTTTAAAAACTGTGTAAATGTTAACACAGGTCGGGGGTTACATCATTTTAAATGTATCTTAGAAGTAAACATTTGAAGAAAACCCGTTCACATGCCTCTGGTACGGTTTCAATAAGGCAGACTTTTAGAGGTGGAATCAAAGTACTGGAGATGAAACTAAAATCAATTTATGAAATTAAATAAAGTCTTTAAAGGTAAATGAAAACTTTGCTTTTATGTTTGTACTTTATTTGAAAATATATTTTGTGTCTAGATTGATATATTACGAAGATCGATTTCCGGCTGCAAACCTGACCTTTGTGGCAGGTTAGTGCTTTGCTAGTTTGAACCTCTCCTTGAGCAGTGGTGAATTTGAATCGGGTACGTTTATAGCAGTTAACGCTCGGGTGGGGGGGGACGAAACAGGCTATAAGGACGTATTAAAAAACAATATGTGTAGAATAATCTCCTCTAATTATTTTTTCTGATGAAACCCCAAAATTTTCATTCTTGTAGAGCTCTGGTAAAGTCCCTGATTTTTCCAACATCTTGTGAATGATAACAAACATAACAATGGTTTAGTGCTGTATTATCCTGTCTCTGTGATAGCAAACATTATCACGAGACGAATGCTGGCAATGTGACCAGATCAATCAACATTAATCACCAAAGCTAACTGACAGTGTTGCTAGGTATACCACAATCATCACAGTCAAAGTTTCCACAGCTAAATCATGTTCAGTTTTGAATCCTGTATGCCCTCTTCTACAGATGTAAATATATGTGATAAAGTGGCTGGATGTATGCGCATTAGCAGGGACGTAAAATGCGCATGCGCTAACAGCGTGTAGGTCAGTCAGTGTAGCGAATCAGTCGGTGGCAGAGGTTCGTCGCGTTGTATAGTACACTGCCGTTCCTAAAAACATTGTAGTGTTGACGTCCCTTGTTTATTTATGTGATAAGGAAACAATTACTTATTTTTACTCTGTTTGTGGTGTACAAACAAAAATGGATGTGCATCCCAGTTGTTCTACTAGTAGGAAATCAGTGACACAGTAAGCCATGCGCCGCGCTCTGGCCGTAAAAAACAGACTGGGTAGTAGTGTACTGGCAGCACATTCCCCACTCCGCCACACATAGCATATCTCCTCCCTTCTGCACACACATCGCCAGCCTGCACGACCCGCTTCTTCACATATATTTCCAACTGTACATTATAATACTTGCCATACCTGTACGCATGACGGTCCGCTTCTTATATTCTATGATAAAACAATTAATATATATATTTATATATACACATATATATAACATGTAGAGTAAATTATGTGTGTTTTATAATAATTGTAACTTACTGCAGATTATTATTTCAATCAATACTTGAATATTTTGCCCTCCCAATTTACATTGATCATTGGTATTGTTGAACAAAATTTTACTTTAAACATACTTTTATCGACTTATTTATTGTATTAAATAAACAAACCTTCCAGCCTGTATTAACCAAGCTTCATACTTCTTGTTTCCGCTACATGAATTACTAAATCTCATTCAGCTTCAAACTTACTGCATGCTACATAACTTTCAACTCGTACCATGCTGTCTACTCGCAATTCAACGTATTTTACAACATAAAGCTTGAATGTTGCGGGAGGGAAATAATACCTCATGCAATATTATCCCAAGATTTTTAAATAGGTATGAGTACTTTTAAGGGAAGTTGTGCATTTTTTTTTAATTTTGGCAGTTATGTAGTTTTTTTTTCAATTTAAGTAGAATCAAGTAAGTTTATAGAAACCTAGAAATCTTTTACAACAATCTTATATAAAACAAAAGTTTTATAAATTAAATCTTAACAAACATTACCAATGTCTGTCTAATTTCAAATATTCCATCACATGTCATAGCACCAATTATTTCAAAATTCAATCTACAACAATTGACGAAGTGAACTTACTTAGTAACAAATAAATCATGTTGACATTAATCTATATATATATATAAGCGAAATACCACTCACTCACTGACTCACTCATCACGATTTCTCAAAAACTACCGAACGGACTGAAATGAAATTTGGTATGTAGCTTCCTCTAGGGCCATAGGTACTAACTAAGAAAGGGTTTGAAAAAATTCGAAATTTTAGGGGGTTAGGTTTGGAGGGATCAAAGTTATGAAAAAACGATTTCTTCAAAACTAGCGAATGGATTGGAATGAAATTTGGTATGTAGCTTCCTATAGGGCCATAGCTTCTTACTAAGAAAGGGTTTGAAAAAATTCGACATTTTAGGGGGGGGTTTGGAGGGGTAAAAGTTACCACCACCACGAGCAACGCCATACGGGTCAGCTAGTTTATCTAATAAAACCACGCAACAATTTGCCTCATCCGGTTTAGTAATATAATATAATCATAATTCGACCACGCAGCTGAACCGCTGACAAGATTTAAGCGAATTTCACAATTAAGTAGAGTTTCAACAAACTATTTGGTAAATTGATCCACTCACGAAGGCGCTGAATAGCTGCCTAAGTGTACGAAATATATTAGTAGAATTTCTTTGCACTTAAACCTCCAGCCCAGGCTCACACACTGCTTCGTTCCGCTCGCATTGGAAAAACTCACATTGTAAGTTCGCCCCTCGGATTACGGACTGTTTCGCTTAGCTCGCAGCGGGCAAACTGTTTCGCTGGATTTAAAGTAGCTACTTTTATTGTATTTTACATTTTGATCTATTTTGGGGGAACCGGACGGGCTATAAGGTACCGTGTAATGACACATAATGTTCCCCAAAACGTTTCATTCTAGTACGAAAACTCTCAAAAAATACTTAATCCCGCTCAAAAACCTCGCTTCAGATTGTTGGATTTTTTTGGCTAACAAACTCGTCCGATTGACTTAGAAACCCAACGTGTGCCCCCAATTTGGACCGAATCGGACGTAAAATAAGGCTGTTAGAGTGTTATCAAATATATATATATACATTTTAATGACACCAAAAAACGTGTTCTGGGGACCATGATCGGTGCTCGTGGGCCACTCACGACCTTAGGACTCACTGCAATTACATTTTCCCCGTGGAAATTCGGTAAAAGTCAATATGGGATCTTCAGTAGTAACCCTAATATTAGCAACGCTTTAAAAGAACCCTGAGCAACTCCCTAAACAACAGGTCACGTGACTTCTGCTTTGATTACTCGAGTTTGTATTCACATCACGAACAGACTTTAAGAGTTGAAATCGATTATGTTAAGGGAGTCTATTCTATGGCAAGAAAGTGCGATACAGTTGCCCCACTGTGCATTTCAACGTTTCGAGTAATAAATGTATTGAACAAGTACCGACTTTAATTCCATTAACTATAACATCTAATCGGAGGGTTAGATGTTACACTTCTTGTCGTTTTAGATCATCCTGACGAGTCCGAAATCTTCCCAGGAAGCATAAACACTTCGCGAAAATAGTTACGCGAAGATTGCCCGGGTACGACACCCACGTGAATGACTGAGTGACTAACTGACATAGAATCAACGTGGAGCAAAAACTGCTCAAGATACAAATTCGAATATTAAAAGTTATAATTTTATAGGGTCATTGACGCACACTGAGAACGGTTTTTCCAAAATTTGTATTTAAAAGCGTTAAAATATTGAAAATTCTGATAAAACAGCTATTTTGATCAAAAGCTTACTACAACAACAACTGTATTGCCTTAAACTACAGGGTACATAAGCAAGATGGAGACCACTTACAAAATTAAACGGTACCAGGAACTGGCACATACTTTCTCACAAACATATTTAAATTATTAAACAGATTCACTGTGACTTGTAGGGTGGGGTAGGAGAGGTTATTTTTTGTAAAAGTAGGAGATTAACTAATAAATATTATTAATATTATCTAGAGAAAAAACTATTCGATCGATTTTGAACAAATTTGGATGCACACAAAGTTTTAGAAAAATTTTCAAAAACAACCCCCTTTATGGCAAAAGAAATTCCAAAAATCAGTTATTATTATTATTAGGCCTATTAGCTAAACGAGAATTTTTAGAAAGATGCTGTTTTCTGCATATGGTAGGGTACATTAAAGGCTACAAATAAGCAAAATTTTATCAAAATCGTTAGAGCGGGTTTTTATAAAAAATAATAACTGCTTTTTGGGTTTTATTTGCCAAAAAGAGGGTTGTTTTCAAAATTTTTCAAAACCGTTTTTCGTGCATCTATACAGGCCTACTTGACATGCCTGTTGCAAATTTGTTCGAAATCGATCGAATAGTTTTCGCTCTAGCTTTGTATACAGACAGACATGCATACAGACATACAGACATACATACAGACATACATACATACAGACATACAAACAGACATTTTGTAAAAACCACTTTTTTGGACTCAGGGGGTCCCAAAACGGATATTTCCACAAAAATCTCAACATCGATTTTTTTTTGCGATCACTATACTATGGTATAGTGAGAAAGTAATAACGTAACATAACATTACATTGTTCGTTCTTATCCTTAGTTTTCTCTAATTAACTTTTTTGGTGTATTTATAATACTTTCAAAATTATTTGTATACAATTATAACACGAAACACAATTTCAGATAATGAAATAACACCAAATTACACAAGCAACAATAATATCAGTACATTTACACACGAGTTAATTATTTGAATATAATTTACTAAAGTAATGTATTACATTACATTCAAAATGGATTTTCTAAGTTTTAGGCTATACATATAAAAAAGGTATATATCTTTCATAGCCTATACTTAGTTTGAAGTTAAAATTGTCTCAATACTATATAAATGGTGCACTCAATTGTAATTGTTTAAATATTTACATCTAAAAAGATTATATCCTTCACATTCCAACAAAGGGTGAGTTATAGCGTCATTTCCTGTTACACAGATTGGGCAGATTTCACTGGGGTTAAAGCTATAGTTGTCTTTTTGTAATATTAATCTATTATATTTCTTGCCAGCAAGACGTAATTGAGCGACAATTCTAAGTATGTATAAAGGACAATTCTCTTCAAAGAACGTTTCACAGAGGGTTAAGCCACTTATATGTCTGTAGTAATCGTTAAATCTTGAATTTAAAACGGAAATCAATGTCTCAAAAGCTTACTACAGCACATCACGAACAAAAATCTACGAACAATTTTATAATTGATACGTATTATAAATAAAACAGCAGATTTAGATCAAACCTAACGTAATTTTAAAACTCACAACATAATTTCTTGGTATTGTCTATAACAGTACAGATACAAGAATAATAGTACAGAAAGAAATTATGTTTCGAGTTTTTATCCGATAGATCGGTTATCAGCGAGAAAAATAAAAAACAGTTTTGTTTGTTATTAAAGTTTTAAATTTTTATATTTCTTAAAATATGTTTGTAAAGTAATGGTTTTAAAGATATTTTATATTACGACTGTTTAAAGGCAACCATTTTTAAAGTATACAAAAGAACGTTCTGGTTTTGTATACTAGGTTATGTAGCGAATATGTACTCCACATTTGAGGTCAATATCTTTTCTATTTCAAAACATAGTAAGTGTTTAGTAAGTAAAATAAAATGCGGATAATTAGAAAAATAAGAATTTCCGCACCTATGCTTATTGTAACGTTTTTCTTACATTCACCTACAAGCTAGCCTGGTCAAATTTGGGTAAAATTTTCTATACATCCTGTATAGAGTCCCCCTCCTCCACAAAATGTATAGAAGGTCCTATTTCCACAAAATGTATGCAGAAAGTTTCATACTAACAAAATAAACCCAGTAAGGTCCCTTAGGTTTCGGCTGAGTTGTGAGTTAACGTAACTCTCGAAACTCTTCTATACCGGCGAATTAGTAAATATTTACGTTTGTAAACTTCTGTGGTTCTCGTTGCCTTCTCGTCACGTCACCGCCACGTGCTGGTATCGAACCCTCAAACTATCGTGTCTAATCATGACAATTATACGAAGGAAAAACCAACTATACTTGCACTCCGACACAAATGTAATGAGGTTTCACGAAGATTCGACCTCATTTTATAAAGCTCAGACTTTGTCTTTGATTTTAAAGCTTACTGAAAGTGTGTCAACGATCGTTGGAAAATTAATTAGAAACACAGAACATTTGAACAGTCTCCTTATATTATACACACTATATAACTGAGTTTTAATACAATGAAATTAGTAATAGTAGTTAACTATTAAATGATACTATTAAATAACTATTCAATGTAATTACAGTATGTCTTGTATTTAATTAATTATGAAAACGTGCTGATAAATTACAAACAAGCATTCAAACTGAAAATTTATGCGAAATGTACTTTGGCGAATTTAATTCAAAAGTATTAATTACTAGTATAGTCCAGTGAAATATCATTTGCAAATTAATTTGATAAATACACATTAGAATTAACTTATATACAAAAACAACCAACATCGGGAAGTTTGTTTGACATAACCAGAACTGTTTGACTGTTCGAGAAAAGTTGTAGGTTATGTCTATTTATGTTTTACTATATAGCAAAACTGTAGTCCCATTTGTTAAAATTTGGTGTATATATATACTGTTACATAAGAAAAAAAGATAATATATTATATTTTAATTTCTATTTATGTCATATTGATAAATCTAATGTTTTAGAATATATTTTTATTTTAAATTAGTCTTATGTTCAAAAAATTTACATATTTTATAAAATTGTTGGCTTATTTGTTAAATTGTTTTCTTTTTATATACATTATTATATATAAAAAAAACATAAAAATATTACATTTCAATTACCTTTTATTTCATATTGATACATCAAATGGCTTAGAACTCATCAATATTATAATAAAGATATTAATAATTGATTATGATCGTTGGTTAAATAAAGATGTGCGAATATTTTCTAAGTTAAATGAATTGGTATACAGTTTTCTTCTTTAATATTTGTATAAATAAATATATTTATAACAAAAGCTTGTATAACTCATACATAAATATTATGATCAACTTCCAGACATTATAAGAACTTTCTTTCAATTGAAGATGTGAACATACCCCAAGGTACAATCCGGGCTAGTTTTCGCTTATATATTACAGGTGATGGGAGAAATCAACTGTAATATTATATTTTTACTCACGTAGCACGTAAACTAGATTTTATAGGAGCTGATAAAACACACGGTTTTGAACGACTACGTTTACAGTTATAATTTAATTAGAACACGTACATTTAATAAATATATTCAATTATCATTTTTTGTTGCGTAAAAAAGGTAGCAATTCCCACATGTCACGTCAGCGTTGATCTTTATTCATTATGCGGTCGTCTTTTATGACGGAATTTTGACTTCGAAGCAAAGAAGCTAAAGTACATTTAATAATCGTAGACGGAAATGTACCCTTAGATATACTTGTATAAATAGTGTGAATAAGTATGTAAAAAACAAAAGAATTCCAAAATGATTTACTACAAAAAGAAAAGAAATATTTCGATCGCGTAGCTGATCGGCTGACTTGAGTTGCGCGAATTTCCGAAATTAATTTTGTATGTTTTTTTGGTTTCAACTATTACACGTCATGCGCCGTCGCGTGTGTAATATATTATTAGAATTCTTTTGGACCTCGGCCTCCAGGCCCGGCTCAAGTGGTGCTTCGTTCAGCTCGCAGCGGAGTTCGCCTCTCGACCTTGGGGCCTCGGATTAGAAAACTGCCCCATTTTAAAAATCGCCTTCGTGGATTTGAAACGTTTTGTTTTCATCGTATTTTACGTTTTGATCGATTTTAGGTTTAACCAGACGGGCTAAAGGACGTGTAAAAATCAAAATGGGCAAAATAATATCTTATATATATTTTTTTAGATAAAAGTATAAAAAAAAATCATTTTAGTACGAAAACTTTCCAACAAAATTAGTACTGGTCAAAAAACGTGCTTCCGATTATTGTATTTTTTGGGAAACGAAATCTTCCGAATGAATTTACCAAATTGGACGTAAAACGCGGCCGTTAGAGTACGAACATATACTACAATATTTTAATGACACCCCAAACTTTATTCTGGCTATCATGGACCACTCTCGACCTTAGGCCTCACCGTAAAAGTCACTGCAATAGCTCACTTTTCCTATGGAAATTTGCTAATAACATTAGCTTCACTTGAGATTTATTTGGCCCATTTACTTTCAATAAATACCGTTTCATAAGTCCATTAACAACTAATGACTTTCAATCGTCTACAAATTACAACTTAGATGCAATAATAATAATTTCAGTATCAGTCTACAACACCAAAACATGCTTCAGAAAGTTTATTTAGTTTTAGAAATTAAGACAATATTACGTACGTCCTACGCTTTTTAGAAAAATAAAGTGTTAAAATACTACCAGAACTGAGAAGTATATTAATCAGCCTATATAATTTGTACGTTAAAGTTTTGCGAAACGTAACTAAAATTGTGTTTTTTCTTTTTATTATGTTTTAGAGCTTCAGTACTTCCAAAAGAATGATTGATTGTTTTATGTTTTCAATTTAAAATCGTTATCCGTTGAATTCAATATGAAAGCAGCGAAATCACAAATGCAATTATAGTTTGAGAGATGTTGGAAAATGAGGCTCAAGGTAATTTAAATGCAAATCAGAAAGTTTAATTTAAATTCTGCCAACACACGGATATTAATTTAATGAATCATTGCACGTGCCCTTTTGGATATTTATAATGTAATAAATATTAATGTTGAAACGTAAATGTGTTTTGTAAATGTTTCTTCATACATCTGGGCAGATAATGAAAGATTGCCCGGAACGATTATAATACGAGTTTGTATCAAATTTGACTTTACATAATAATATATTACTGAATATTATAGTAATAATGTTACTGAATATATGCAAATAATCTTACTTATATAGTTTTCAATGTTTTGTGACCATATTGATATATATTTCTGGAGATCTATTGGGCCGATTTTTGTGAGGTTTGTTTTAAATAATCATCGAAAAATTATGAAATGTCACTTTCATTTCATCAGCGTATTTATAAGAGCACTTTTAAGTAGTTATTTTTTTCATTTTACAACCGTATTGGAAATCTACCCGGCAGATTTTTCTGCGGTATGTTTTAAATGAAGGAAATTCTGTCATTGTTAAAAACAAATTAGGAAATGTTATTTTTATTTCATCCTTATATTTATAAGGGCACTTTTTTGGAGTTTTGGTTTTAGGTTACAACCGTATTGATACCTATTTCTGGAGATATAAACGGCAGATTGTTCTGTAGTATGTTTTAAGTGAATTAAATTCTGGTATTATTGTAAACAAATTAGGAAATGCTGTTTTTATTTCATTGTTATATTTACAAGGCTACTTTTAGTGGTATTTCGGTTTCATTTTACAACCTTGGTGATATTGTTTTATTTGTGCCCTAGGACATGTTTTATACTAACACATCTGAAACAGTTTTTGATGATTTTTTACCCAGTTTTAACAAGTTGTATAAACTGTTTGAAGCTCAAGTTGCTTTTTGCAGTGTAATTACAAAGTAAAAGTTTTTGCTTAAATTATTTGTTTCTAAATGTCTCATTTATAGAATAGAAAGAAATGCAAAACAAAAAATGTATTCAATTAGTAGAGTACTCGTCCTTTGATTTTGGTGAAATAACGGTGCATTTAAACAACATCGTACAAAAAATATAGGTTATGGCTAAACATTACCAGGAGAAAATATCAACTTTAACTGAACTTAAATACAATATGTTAGCTACACCTTCTATGAATGTATGAAAACAAAACTTTGTCTATTTAGTAGGAATAAAAACTAATGCTGTTTTAATTTTGTGCGAGCGTTAAGTATTACGCTTTTACTAGAAAAAATTAATTGTAAATAAATATGTAGCATTTACTGCAGAAATAGGCTTACGTAAAAAAAATAAGAAATCATAAAATAAGCCAACGAACATTTAAGGGTCTGCTGTAGTGGCAGCCATATTGGATTTTTATCCCATAAGAGCAATGTTAAATTTCAAACCATTTATTTCGTTTATTTTTTATCATAAAATTGTTTGCAAGGTCTCATTTTAAGCACAGTCACAATACGCATCCGTCTTGCAATTTACATTTTTTTTAAATGCTTTTGATTTTGACATTTTGTAAGTACAAAGTTTGAATTTTTTTCCTAACACAATAAGAAATTAATAACGAAAAATAATTTGCAAGAAGGATCCGAAATTTTATAAAGAATATTCAGTTTTTTTTTTCAACACTCAATTACAAAAGATAGACTTATAAAATGGTTTGAAAAGAGGCAATGTCAGTGCAAGAAATTGCACTGATTAGATAGGGATATAGTGAGAGCCCTTTGCGTTCCGGTGGATTTCTCGTTTACTGGAGCAGACCCTTAAGGAAGAAATTAAACGGTAATAATAATTTAAGTAAATATATAAAATACTATTTAAAGCAGGACACGTTATAAGAAGTACTCTCCACGTATTTTTACCTAAAATAAAATTTCGAATGAATGATCTGAATTCTGGTTACTTCATATAAATAAATTATTACCTACACATACAAGATGCTTTTTCGTATCTATTTCGTACTCCATCTTACATAAGCTGTGTATAGGTCACGGCTCAATCGTAATTTCCTTGAAAATATCATACTATACATACAATAATCTTAGCATTGCCTTCTCCATGGGGCATCGTCGAGGATGATGAGCGAAATAAGCAGGGGCGGAACCAATAGATTATCTATGTATACAAGAGGTTTTGTCCTGACATAGAATCTACGTGGACTAAAAACTAATTAAGATACAAATACGAAAATTTAAAGATATGTTCTCGTGGGGTCATACGCTAAAAAAGTATTTTACAAAATTTGTATTTTCAAGCATAAAAATAGTGAAAATTCTGATAAACAGCTGTTCGGATCAAAAGCTTAGCAATACATGGTTGGTTACGTAGATTATCATAGCAACCAACTTACTAAATTTAGAATCAGTTTATTATTCATCCCAACCAACAGCCTTTTCTTTCTCCCCCCTAAACGTAGTATATGGATAAAGTATTGTTTACGTCTAAATTTTAGAATTTGAATTTTTAGTGGAATTATCTGTTTTTGTGCTCCCTGAACCCCAAACAAATGTTTAGTGGAATTATCTGTGTTGGTGCTCCCTGAACCGAAAAATAATTTTAGAAGAAATATTTGTTTTGGTGCTCCCTGAACCCAAAAAAGTTTTTTTTTTGTGATGTCTGCCCGTGTGTCTGTAAGGATGCGTGCAGAGCTGGAGACCATACCAACTGTCCAATTTTAATTAAATTTGGTATGGAGGTGTAGTTCTGAAATATCTCCAGGCGTTTTTTTCATTTTTTCAAATTTTAGATTTTTAAAGGGTTTTACCCTCCAAAAATGGCATAAAACGAGAAAAATCAAAATTTGTCAAAAACGGCTTTAACGATTTTGATCAAATTTGGCTTATTTGTAGCCCTTAATGTCTACCATATGCAAAAAACCGCATCTTTCTAAAAATTATCGTTTAGGTAATAATAATAATAACTGATTTTGGGGGGGTTTTGGTCAAAAAGGGGGTTGTTTTTCAAAATTTTCCAAAGCCTTTTTTCGTGCATCTATAGAGGCCTAACTGACATGTTTGGTGCAAATTTGTTCGAAATTGATGGAATATTTTAAATAATAATATAATATAATATGAATGTGTGTTACATGCATCTAATATTTTCCATGGTAACATTATCCTACTTTTGCAATTGTAAATACCCACTTCCTATGCTACTCTTGGGAAGGTATAAAGTTTCAACTGGAAGAAAGTATGTGGCAGTTATCTGGTACATTTAGCTTTATTTTAAGTTCGGTTAACAAACTAAAAGCAAACTGAAACAAAAGTAAATGAGAAATGCTTATTATTTTATAATTCAATTCCAATATCTTTTGTTACATACTATAAATAAAACAGTTGATTTAGATAAAAAAATTTAACATTTCGGCAAATTTAGAATCAGTTAACTATTCTTCACAACAAACACTTTTTCAGATCAAGTAAAAGCAAACAAAAGGCTTACTACATTGTAAGTCAAACATCTGGTGTTGCATATTGTTTTGTTTTCTTTAGTTGGTAGTATAAAAATTTGTTTGAAAAGTCGATTACTGATTGGTATTAATGGGGAAAGTACAATGCATGCAGCAATTGGAATTATTGGTGATGGGCGTGTCTATTTCGATCTGTTTTACATTAGCCATGTACAGGTCACCGATCAATATCCATTTCCGTGAAAATATCAGAGTATACAATAATAACTAGTCTCCGCGAGGGTTGGTGAGCCTTGTAGTTTATAGTTGAGGGATCACAGCTTTAACCCTTTGAGGACTGAAGGTATTTTTAAGTACCACAAAATTTAACTGTCTTTATAAAAGGTAACATTGGCTTTATCTACAAGTTGAGGCCTGGAGGTACTTTAGAGTACTATTGCAGTTCTGTAAAACATCAGGTCTACACCTAGTTTCAACAAATTCCACCAGAAAGCAGGAATTGCTTGGCTAAGTTCTTGCTTCCAATTGGCAATTTAAATGGTGTGATTTCCCCAATTTTTTTAAACATGTTCCAGTCTTTCATTTGACAGTATTTTTTATTAAAAGGGTAGCATATTGTTTTAAATTAATTACTTAACTTAATAAGAACTGATCCAAGTTATTATTATAAACCTCTCGCTTATACATATTATACAGATTCAAACTTAAGAGCAACCAAGCAAACTTCCTATAACCACTCCTAGATGGTGCTGATAACTATCTTTTACTTTACTTTTACTATACACGTAATATTTATACCAATGGTAAAGTAACTGAAGTTTTGTTAATTTGTCAGTTGTCTTTAATCCTAGTGGATAACGTTGGGTCTTCCTGATCAGAAGATGCTGGGTTCGAATCTAGGATTGGGAGACCAGATATCTAATCATATCTGTGGTTTGAGGGTAGGAGGGCGGAAGTAAAGCAAACGGTGGTTGGCTCGCTTTCAAGCTGACGGGATATGACTAGATATCTGGTCTCCGGCTAGGGCTGTTTTGCATAA
>JAGFPH010001951.1:135653-152563 GCA_018207615.1 Philaenus spumarius
ATGTTTATTAGCAACCACTTTGGCAAATTCAGAATCAGGTAATTATTCTTCACTACTAAAAGTTTTTTTTAGACTAGGCAAAAGCAAACAAAAGGCCTACTACATTAATGCTGAAATTACCACCCAACGTAGATAACAGGTGCATCTGTCCCAATCAATCGTCATTTACGTGAAAATATCAGAGTATAAAATAATATGTTTGCATTGGCTTCGCCTGAGTAGCCACTATGGTTGGTGATCAAAGCGAGCAAGTGTGGAGTACCGAATTAGAAATAAAATTTTGGCTATAAATTTATATTAACTTATCTTTCACTATGCATGGCAATAAAATATGTTTGCATCACACTGTTTCGAAAACAGTCACTTTCAATATCAGCTGTGACTATTGAAAATAGCGTTTACTCGGTCTAGATCGGAAAAATCAGCTGGAGATTTTGGCCGATTTCTAAATTAGTTATAAATCATAACACCAGTAGCGCTATCAACAACAGAGATAGTGCGGCCATATAAAAGCGGCCGCCATGTTTATCCTAAACGTAATGTCTTCTGCCATAGATCATGAATAATAAATAGATCTTGCATCCATACGGAGGCTGTGTGCCGGAAAAAAGGTTGTCGCGAAAATAGTACATGATCGCGCCGCGAGGTAGCGCTAGGGAGAAATCATTGGTAGCATTGGTGTTTCAAACAGCTTCTTTCGTTTCCCCAATAGATAGCGCCAAAAAAGTCGAATTTCCAGTGGAACAAAATATTGCATTGGATGGGAGTTCTATTAGGTTATCCAAATACAATGCTTCTGCTCAGAACTATAATGTAAAGAATAGTGGTGTATCTCTTTGTAATTATAAAAGAAATAACCTCTTTTGTTTCCTTTTTTTTTATAAAGGGAAAACATGCGATTTAATTGTTACAGTTTGATATTTATATTGAAATTAAATAATAAAAATTGAGTTTCTTCTTAAAAAGTGTATTCTGTTATTTCATGTAAAAAGATATAACAAATATAATATAAACATATAATAAGAATTTAGGATAAACATGGCTGCCGGTCAATAGGAAACAAGACCTCACCTGGCCGCACTGTTTCTATCTAGTCACATTTATGCCACGATGGCCGTGGTTGTTAAGGCGTCAAAGCTTTATCAATCGTCGTGGCAACCATCAATGGAAAAGTTCCGGGTTCAATTCCCATTGGCTGTGGTTCGGATTCCACGTAAAACTGAAGGTCCCGTTTTAAGTGCAAAACAGCAGGACGTTAAACACACAAAAAATCTATCTAGTAACTGTACAATTATGATTTGAACTGTCGTCATATTAATGTATTAGATAAAATAACGATTTTAAGAAAGAAACATCGTTAGTGATAATAAAAACTACATATTCAAACTATTTACAAGTACTAAATAAATAAACTTTTAACTTATTATTAAAAAAAGTACATCAGTACGTTTATTCATGTAAAAGTGTCTTTAGTAGTGTATTGTGTCTATTTATATTAAAATCAGCTGATCTCTATAATTTGGTTAGTGCTGTAAACGTAAAATCTGTTGTCATTGTACTTCAGGAATGTTACTGAGAAACGATAGGTTATTTTGAAAATTTATTATTAATCAAAGTGTGATGAAAAGTATCTTTCATCACAAGGGCCAAAAGTGGCTTTTCGATCCTAGCTAATTTTCCGAACTCGGCTTCGCCTCGGTCGTTAAACTTGAGCTCGTATCGAAAAGCGTCACTTTCGCTCCTAGTGATGAAATGTACCATTACCAATTTCATGCAGTTTTAGAACAACTATAGGCCTATACGAATGTTAAAAGAAGACAAATGAACGGTACCAGATAACTGCCACATACTTTCTCCCAATTGAAACTTTATACCTTCCCAAGAGTAGCATAGGAGGTGGTTATTTAGAATTGCAAAAGTAGGAAAATGTTACCATGGAAAATATTAGATGCATGTAACACACATCCATATTAAATTATTATATTATATTATTATTATTATTGTTTAAACTATTCGATCGATTTCGAAAAAATTTGCACCAAACATGTCAATTAGGCCTGTATAGATGCACGAAAAAAGGTTTTGAAAATTTTTGAAAAAAAACCCTTTTTGGCCAAAAACCCCCAAAAATCAATTATTATTATTATTACCTAAACGAGAATTTATAGAAAGATTGCATATGGTAGGGTACATTAAGGTCTACAAATAGGCAAAAATTTATCAAAATCGTTACAGCCATTTTAGAGAAATTTTTATTTTTCTCGTATTTTTGCCTTTTTTGGGGGTAAATCAACTAAAAAATTTAAAATTTGAAAAATTGAAAAAAACCTGGAGATATTCAAGAACTACACCTACATACCAATTTCATCAAAATCGGACCGTTGGTATGCTCTCCAGCTCTGTACACATCCTTACAGACACATAGACACACAGACACACGGACAGACATTACCAAAAATCACATTTTTGGGTTCAGGTAGTACCAACACAGATAATTCCACTAAACATTTTTTGGGGGGTCAGGGAGCACAAAAACAGATAATTCCACTAAAAATTAAAATTTGGACGAAAACAATACTTTCTCCATATACTACATAAAAGTAAAAAAATAGGAGAAAGTAAAATGAAATCAAAATGAAGAAATTGAACAATTGTTCCTTACAAAAGTAAAAAACAAGAGTGAAGAAAAAATTCTGATTAGTTATACCGAGCTTTTAGTATAAAGCAATTAAATGTTTCGAAATACAAAGGAAGCAATATAATATTATTACAGTATTGCGTAATTGAAAAGCTCTTTAAAGTATAACGAACAAATTTTAATTATTAGTTGCCTTTTTTCAACTTAGTTTATTTTTAACAAAGTTTATATAACGATGATAATATTTATAATTTCTTTTGACAGTAAAAACTTTTATTTGTAAACTTCTGCATTCTGTTATTTAAGTCGGTATTAATTATCCAATACCTATTCTCTAGCAAACCAAAAAGTCAAACTATTAAAAATATACAGTATTTTAACATTTTATGATTTTCAAATACCAGCTACACAATTGTGTTTTTTCGAACCACAACACAAACACAATTTCTCACTCATACACTGAGTTATTAAACGCGTTTTCACCACTCAGGCTTCATCCTCAGTGTCCTTTGAGCTACAGTGATTTAGAGTGTAACTCCCGATTAAAATTCAGACAGAATAAAATTCCTATAGTTTATTATAAATTATTCATCGTCCTTTTAAAATATTGCGTGATAATAAGGTCAATTTGAATAATTTGTTCCTGGCAGCCTTTTTAATAAAATGTTACCGTAAATGGATTAGCTTATTGCTTTCTTCGAATATTGAAATTTTGTTGTCTTAATCAAAAAGACCCCCGCTTATTATAAAGGGTTGGACAATCGTTTGAAATGTATTTAGTAATTTGAAAACTATTAAGCGAAACGTATAGAAACTTTGCAGTTATGTAATTTTTGTCTCTGTAACCATTATTTTGACGTATTTCACATGTTTTTAGCGTGACTGCTCACATGGAAAGTCTTGAAGTTTTTAAATGTAAGATTAGGTCGAGTTATACCACATTTTAAAGTATTTGTTAGTAGAACACAACAGTGGAAACCCAATCTCAAAAGGAAGAAGCAGTCTTTGTCGTCGTTGAGTAGGTTAGGGTCGTTTTTGTCTGTCTAGATACAGGGGGAGGTAAGTGAGGCCTCGATGATGGTCCGGGCTGTAAATAGTCGTCGTCAGTGTTTGGTGGTTGGACAGAGGGAATGTCGTCTTCATCTGAAGACTCCAAATCATCAACATTTGGTATATAATCATCAGAGGCGACAGACAAATCATCTAACTCTGGTTCTTCCACAGATGAAATGGTTGAATTATCATCTGCTGGAATATCAGCATATAGATAATTTGCCTGAGGACTACTTGGAAGCCTACCCCGCCCAGCATCATCCCTCGGGTCATCAGAGTAGTCAGTTTCGTCTGCTTCCTCCAACACCCGATCAATTTCTGAAGACCGTTCTAGTATTCTATCTGCCATTATTAGTTATTACAGATTATTATTTTTGTTATATTTACTACAGTTATTATTTGTTATTTTAGGCTTAGGCCTAGGCTATCTGCAAAAAAAGAAAAAAAAACACTTTTACAACACTTGTATAAAACTAATTTCACAATAAAAAATTCTACACTTATTTATTTATAACTTGAAACACAATACAACACAGTTTCATAAACTAATAAACACTTTATATCCACTTTTTATGAACACAATACAACACTTACATGTTATTTGCAAGATGCACAAGACGGAAATGGTCGACTTGGACGCTTATAAACGTGGTTTTCTATAAATCAAGTTGTGCCAACCTAACAACATAAAATCATTCGAACTGGACATCAAATTAAAGATCAGAACTTCCACTTTAAAACAATATGCATCACATCCATATAATATTTCACTCAATGGATGTAAAACCTATTTAAAAAAGGTTCATTATTGGCCTAAGCTTGGACCAATAGCAAGCCTTCATTGTAAATTCTGAATCTCAGCTGTTTCTATAGTAACAGATGTTTAGAAGACACCATTTTAAAGATAAAAGTCTGTTGAATCCAATGCTGTTATGATCTTCTTCATTATTGACTTCTGTGAGGAGTTGCAGACCGTTTGAAAATGACAAAAAATATTTCTAAATATTTTATTTTTGTACAAAGTTATAGAACACCCTGTAAGATATAGGGTTAGGTAAAATATTGTACGTTTCACGTGTTAACCTACTTATCGCCCGCTACTTCGCACAGAAACAGCTGTTTTACAATTAATAATTTTGAAACGACAATTACGTATGTAAATATACGTTTTACGAAAAAGTTGTAAATACAAAAATTAAATTTTAATTAATTTCCTTTCCAATGGTGCCGGTTTTATTACGATTGGATGAGTTTAAGTGGATTAAATTATCGATTCAAATAAATGACCATAAATGACCTTCTGCCGGTTCCAGGGTTAAAACTAGCAAAAGCATGGTGAAGCTCCTCAAAGATTGTAATATTATGCACTAATGTTTCTTAATGATATGTTTATTTCATTACTCTTGCTTGCAACTATCATACAACTAACAGATTTGAGAAATTATTTTAATATTCTTCTTAATTTACACTAATAATTTATGGAATCCAACTGTAATAATTCGGTCACGAAGCTGAACCGTTGACTTGAGTTGAGCGAATTTCCTAAATTAAGTTTATATGTGTTATTGTTTAACCAACTATTTGGGAAATTGGTCTAGTCACTAAGGCCTTCATGTACTAAATATTATTAGTAGAATTTGTTTGCACCTCTTGATCTAGCCGCGGCTCACGCGTTGCTTCATTCCACTCGCAGCGGAAAAACTTATTTTGCGAGGTTGTACCTCGACTTGCAGCCTTGGCCTATGGACTGTTTCGTTTCCTCCGCAACGGATACATTGCATTGCATTGAATGACTGTTTCTGAAACATATAAGAATTCTGCCTCAGGGCAAGTTAGTATTGACGGTTAGTATGATACATATACATGATTATTTTGGTGTTCATCACTGTGTTCTTCCTTAGCAGAGAACGTGTTAAAAAAACCAACCTGTGTACTAAATGTTTACCAAATCAGAAGTTCGTAATGCGGCCTTTAGAGGGCGAACAAGTAAATACAAATATATAATTTTTAATGACACCCCAAAACATGTTCTCACTGACCACTCCAGATCGTCTCACTATAAGAATCACTGCAATAAATAGCTCTTCTTTCCTATGGAAATTCGCTATAAAAAAATTAGTTTTTTGTTTTTTTACTTTTAGGGCCGACGACTTACAATAGCAGTTTTCTATGGCTGTCGTTAAAAGATCACAAGAACTGCACTAGATGCTTTTTCATCTCTTTGGGAACCGATTTGCAAATGTAGCACCAGCTTGGGACGGAAGTTTACTGTATAAATGTAGTATGTGCTGAGATAATTTACTAGCCTGGCTGGTCCTACGAGTCTGTATTTATGTTATGATCACATTTGAAGTAGACGCTCACCTCAAGAATACAAAAAACTCCAAACACTTTAAACACAGTTCTACAAGTATTAGCTGTTTTAAAATCTGCTTTTGACTATCTTGTTTTTGCAGGATGAAGACTCTCTGCAACTTCTGTAGTGATGAGTATCTGCAAAGAAAGATGCCACATTTCAGAAGCGGATATTCAAATATAGTAGTGGATTTCTAGCATGAGCTCTGTCCTCTAGATGCGCAGTAGACTCGGAGTTGATTCAGGTGGTGGGGGGTCAGAGAGGCTCAGTCTATTGGCACGCTTTGAACATAACACTTAAGTCTTTAAGCCCTTGGTGTCCCTTCCCCTCCAGCGGACGGCATCACCACTTGCCTAAATTCGTCCCTCCTTCCAGCTCATCGTGTAGGTGAAATCTGATGAACTATAAGCTGTTATTATTGTAATTAATATCCTAGAAAAGGGTACTAGTTTCTTTTCAGAACTGAGCAGTATGTCGTCGCTGGTGATAGGTAATGTGTGTAGAAGAATTTGTTTCAGGATAGCCAAAATCAAAACTGATTAAAACTACGCTGCAATTATTTTAAATATATACTTATCAACAAGATTTTTTTTTTATTTAAGCACATTTGCTGTTTCTAAGTATATGTATGCATTATATGATACATTTTTGTTTTAAATAAATAACAATTGAAATAATATCATTATAACTTAATAGGAGATCTCCTTAACTATTTTAATACAAATTTTAAACCTAATAATTATGTTGGCAATATTTTAAGAATCACACATTGTATCTCCCCGCCAAACAGCGTTGAAAGAACTTTCAAGTTCTCCGTCAAACAGTGATGAAATAAATTAAATATTTTACATAGGTTTCTAAGTGCACATCCAAGACAGAGGCGCGAAGCACTGAGCAAGCTCCTTTGGCGGGATTGTATTCATATCAATTCTTTTATTGGCTCTGGAGGTTTTCTTGCGGGCAAAACAGGGTTGTTTTTTGGGACATACAAAATAACACTTATTTTTGCCTCTCAAAAATGTTAGATTGTCATACAAATATTTGTTAGACAACATAATTTTAATAGTGTCCAGCACTATGACTAGGGTTGTCTGGGTCTTCATCTTCTTGGAACAGATTTTCTAGATTTCTTTTTTTTATCAGTTCTAATAGTTACTAATGTTAAAAAAAAACAATAGTTTCCAAAAAACGTATAACCAAAAACTCAAAAATGTATTTTTGAACTAATTTACCACAATTAATGTACATGTTTACACTAATTTTGTTTGTATAATATAAGAAGGGGCAAAGTAGACAATATGGCAGCATTATTTATGTCTATCAATTTTTAAAATTACAAACCTCTCGCGAGCACAAATTATTCAGATTCAAACTCAGTAAGAAGCAAGCAAACTTCGTACAACAAACTATATCAATCGATTTAACAAAATTACTGCTTAGGAAGTTTTCTTTCTCTTAAAATGCAAAACAATCTTTACCATTCAAATGATAATTAGCCTTAATTGCCGCCATTAGTATGTCCTTAATTTTCCTCAATATTATTGAACGTACCTTGTTTGGTAACCTCCCAAGTATCGTTATCTTCTGGAAGAGTTCCAGGATCCGTTTCACTGAAGTGCTGTTTCAATTAAGAAATTGTTGTTATCCCTTAATTACACTCTCACTTTTAGTCAACTGGCTACATCGGTTGTATTATATTACAAATATTTTACAAACTTCCAGTATGTACTCGTTTTAAAAGCAGAGATGATAAGAGTATAAAGAAAGTAGAAAATAAAAATATGTATACGAGATATAAGCGGCTTTGTCCTTACTGAATCACTCAAGAGAAATATTTATTTTAAAAATACGTATTGGACTAAAGATATTTAATATTTCTTTATGGCATATAATGTATCTTCCATCCATTGTTACGGCAAACATAGTGAGTAAACAATAGCCACTCCACATGTTGGCTTGATCATAAATCTCAAACTGGTATGCTACTAAAAGATAAGTTTACTGTATAAACCACACTACATCACTGCCTGCTATATTAAAAATATCTGGTACAAGTTGTGTCTATTTGACAATGTTACTGCATCAATCACAATATAAATCTATGTCAATTTTATTTTCTACTAGGGGAGACCCCCGCCTCTTCCGCAGGCCAACCTCCGATGGAACCTTCTAAAACATATGTTATGTTTTATTTATAATAAATGTGTAGGATTAATAATAACCTGAAAACTAAGATGGTAAATAATGTTAAATGTTCAAATCAAATTATTTCGTATATTAAATATAACAGCAGTTATAATAAAGGTTAAAACGAACCAGTAAGGCTCAGGCCTACACTTATTCAAAAACAAACCAAAAAGTTAGAAATACAAATAATTGTTTCATATTTTAAATCAGCTGTAATAATGGTTACTCACTATCAATTGCCGTACATTATCAATAAATAGGTCTACTATTAAATTATAGTATAAATTATTTATTTTTAATTAGGGTATGACATAGTTTTTTCTTATTTTTAAATTCCATAACGCAAGCTTTTATTGGTTTGTGTGTGTTGAAACATGTGTTTGGTTCAGTCTATGCCTAACTTAAAATATTATTTTGTACTAAGCTGGACATCCGAATCAACTGTTTTATCTGTTAGTTTGTTCAATATGTTGCTGTGGTAATGAATATAAATACATTCAAGAAATATGTGTTTTTATCAGTCTAGGCCTAACCTAAAATTATGTTTAATTTGTTTTACCTGCTTTAACGGCAACTTACACACAAATGTATGTGTTTGTGCACATCTTTGCACAATACATTTTAAATGATATAAGTTTAATTTTTTAATTGTCGTTTCTTATTTGTTCATAGTATTGCTTATTTATTGGTTCTACAGCTGTGGGTTTAACGTCCAACTTGATCCTGTGAATTTGTTCCGACTAAATTCACAAATATTGAAATTAAAAAATGTTTTTATCAATATGAATTCTAGCCTATGTTACTCAGGGATAGTGTAGCTTTTTATTTTTTTAAATGTTCAGTGGGTTAAGTAGTTCCAGAAGTTACCCTCTACATACAAACAAACAAATTTTACATCTTTATAATATTAGTATATTATGTATAGATGGATTAATTAGACGGCGACCTGCGCGGAAACCTTCACCTACCTCTCCTACATGAGCAAGATTTTCCGCGCAGGTCGCCGTCTAATTAATCCATCTATAGTGTGTGTTGTTTTTACTTCAACAGATGGCTTTGTTCACAAAAACCTATCATAAAAGTTAGAAATGCTAATAGTTTTAAGTTTGAAATCAGCTAATAATGGAAATATTATAGGAAACAGCTGACTGCTGTTAGTATTATAGTCAATATATATTATGTAATGTCACTTACATTTTTGTTAAATTTTGAGTATATTTTGAAGTAGGTAGTCTTGTAGTAGGAACATAAAAACTGGTGTTTTCAAAATAATACATTTTAAATTTATAAATATTTGTATACAGTTCTATTCAGAACTAAATTAAGATAATTGTTCACATTTACGAAAAAATTACAAAAAAGTTTTACTACTTTTTATGTAGGCCTAAAGTTGGACTTTTTCCTTTCGTTACTAAACATTTTTGTATCTTGAGGTAATAACTTTGTAAATTTAACATCAATTATTTTTTTACTGGCATATATAAATTAATTGTTGAACCTTTTTCTACAAAAAATCTACGGAACACTTTCGGGTTGGTTTATAATTACTATATTTGGCGAATTTTTGAAAATATGCTTGCACTCGCTCCGTACGCACCGAAATGGCTTGACTTTCGAGCGCTAATGCAATTGGAATTATTAATTGTCTGTTTATATCTCCGTCTTACATTAATTATGGGACACGGCTACCCGCATCGCCCGAGCCCGATCTAAGAAACTCTAATCGTCATTCCGTGAAAATCAGATCAGAGGATTCAAAAATCCGTTTGTATTTTCTTCGCCACGGAGGTTGGTGAGCGAGGCTAGCAAGGGCTGGAGCACCCTAGTATCATGTAAGAGGGTGTTGATTTACTATTTAAATCGTTTCAATGAAAATCGTCGAGATGCAAAGAAATTTAAGTTTTTTTTTTTTTTAATATAAATATGAATATAAAAATATTCAGCATAATATTTGGTGTTTATATAGAAAGGATAATTTCACAATACGGTAGAACATTGTAATGACAGATGTCCCTAGGATAAAAGTATGCAAAAATGGATCGAGGTCCTTGTAATAACTTAATAGAGGCAGGTTTTATTCCCAATTGTATCATAAATCTTGTTCCGCACGTGAGTGGGGTATAAAGTATCTCTTGACTTTAGAAAACGTTGAATGAATAGAGTAGTGCCGTTTATTTTTATTTTTTACGGGCAATAAATATGAAGAGCTTTTTAAATAAAAAAAATCTAAGTTTACAGGAAATAATTTAAGCATCAGTAACAATAATTTATATAGTTTTTTACGAGTACTTTTCTATAAAGGTTATTAATTTTCAAAGAAATTACACATTACAATAATTGATCCAATTTACAAAATTGATGTTATTAGTTTTAAGGTTTCAACCGAATATTTGGGAATTTTTTCTAATCTTGAGGCCGCTGTCTACGTGTACGAAATATATGAGTAGAATTTGTTTCCACCAAAGCTTCCATCCCCGACTCCCGCGTTGCTTCGTTCCACTTCCTGGCGGCCTTGGATTATGGGCGGGTTCGCTTCGCTCGCAAAAGATACAATCGCTTAGCTAGGTAAAAACTACAGGTTTTTTTATTGTATTTAAAATTTGTATTGATTTGGGGAGGGGGACAGATAAGATCGTGTAAAAGAAATGTTCAGACTAACCTTCTATATTTATTTTTTTAGATAAAAACTCAAACACGTCATTGTAGTACGAAAAAGCTAAAAATCTACTTGTGCTCAAAAAACGTGTTCTGGTGACTATGGTCGGTGCTCATTGACTACTATTGACCTTAGGTCTCACTAAAAGAGTTTCTGTAATAACTCATCTTACCTGTGGAAATTCGATAACAGGTAGGCCTACTAACTTACAAACGCATAACAAAGTGGTATCAAAATTGTAAATTATTATTGTTATTAATAAACCCAGTAAAAAATGAAGGGCATAATAATTAGATACACATCAGGAAAACGTAATTTAAAAACTTTAATCTTTATCTATGCCTACCTATCAATGCTCGGATTTTTATCTCGGTAAATTTGTAATAATTCGACCACGTAGCTGAACCGCTTACGTGAGTTGAGCAAATTCCCAAAATTAAGTTTATAGGCCTATGTTTTAGGGTTTCAACCAAACATTTCTGAAATAGGTCTATTAACGACGGTGCTGAATAGCTGCAAAATGGTTCGCACGCCATTCCGCATATTGGGAGTATCTTCAACACACAATGCATTCTATGGTATTTTACGTTTTGAACGATTTTGGGGGAACCAACAGAGCTATAACGTAGCGTAAAAAACAAAATGTGCAGAATAACATCCTACATGTATATTTGTAGATAAAACTCAAAAACGAATTCATTCTCGTAGGAAAAATCTCAAAAAATAGTTACTTTCGGTCAAAAAACGTGCTTCTGATTTTGGATTTTTTTTGGCTAACGAACTCGTCCGAGCGACTTAGGAAAACAACATGTGTACCAAATTTTAACCAAATTAGACTTAAAATGCGGCCGCTAGAGTGCGAACACATATATACATATATGATTTTTAATGACACCCCCAAAACGTGTTATGTGAACCATGATCGGTGCTCATTTGCTACTCCCCAGCTTGGGTCTTACCATAAAGGCCATTGCAATAGCTCATTTTTCCTATTGAAATTCGCTAATAAGGATTATACTGTAGTGATATACATTTTGGAAAACTAGGCAAATATCATTCATTTTATTCATAGGCCTACTTAAATCAACGATTTTAACCCCAAAAATATAAATACAGTTATTTAATCAATACTTTAGCAACTTTAAAATTCACTCGAGTTTTCTTCGTCAGTAGGCAGGCCTAGGCTATATCTGTAAATAAACAGAACCAAAACTTTTATTGTTCTATTAAAATA
Source organism: Philaenus spumarius (assembly GCA_018207615.1). NCBI lineage: Eukaryota > Metazoa > Arthropoda > Insecta > Hemiptera > Aphrophoridae > Philaenus > Philaenus spumarius. The sequence continues at coordinate 147,778 of JAGFPH010001951.1, forward strand.
GCAACAATTTGTTTAGATTAAGTAATGCAAACACAAGCAAAGAAAGACTTACTACATTATAATTCAAACATCTATAATACCTATTAATATAATGCCAACTTCATTTCTTACCTATCTGACCAGTTTGAAATACTACTTTACCGAATTACATTTTGGTCATATTTTATAACTTGAAAATTGACTATCTTTTATACAAAAAAAAATCTTTGTCCTAATCATTTCTCATTCCCGTGAACATATATATCATATGTAGTATATTTGGGGGTGCATTGTCACTCGCAAACATTAACTGAAATAAATAAGGCTTAAGAGAAATAATTAAGACTGTACTATAGTGAACACATGGTCTGCTTATGATCCTGGCTGGGAACAGAATGCCTTGGTAACAGGTTGTTTATGTAGAAGTTGGCTATAGAGGTGGGAGAGGAATCGATCAATCATTTTCATTTTCTCACTATAATATAGTATAGAGAAAGTCGTAATCGCAGAGAAAAATCGATGTAGAGATTTTTGTGGAAATGTCCGTTTTGGGACCCCCTGATTCCAAAAAAGTGTTTTTTACAAAATGTCTGTATGTATACAAAGCTAGAGAGAAAGCTATTCTATCGATTTCGATCAAAATTTCACCAAACATGTCAATTAGGCCTGTATACATGCACGAAAAAAGTTTTTGAATAATTTTGGGGGAAAAACCCTTTTTGGCCAAAAAGCCCCCAAAACATCAGTTATTTTTTTTATAAAAAAACTGCTCTAACGATCTTGATAAAATTTGGCTTATTTGTAGCCCTTAATGTACCCTACCATATTCAAAAAAACACATTTTTCTAAAAATTCTTGTTTAGTTAATGATAATAATAATAACTGATTTTTAGGGGTTGTTTGGCCAAAAAGGGGGTTCTTTTTCAAAAAATGTCAAAACCTTTTTATGTGCATCTTTACAGACCCAATTGACATGTTTGGTACAAATTTTTTCGATATCGATGGAATAGTTTTCGATCAGTTATTTTTTTTTTTATACAAAAACGGCTCTAACGACTTTGATTAAATTTGGCTTATTTGTAGCCCTTAAATTACCAAAGTATGCAAAAAAAAACGCATCTTTCTAAGAATTCTCGTTTAGCTAATAATAATAATAACTGATTTTTGGTTGTTTTGGGGCCAAAAACGGGGTTGGTTTTCAAAACCTTTTTGCGTTCATTCAGGCCTAATTTACATGTTTGGTACAAATTTGTTAGAAATCGATCGAATAGTTTTCTATCTAGCGAATAATAATAATATTTATTAGTTACTCTACTACTTTAATGAATCACCTCTCCTACTTTAATACAATTATGAAGTCACAGTTAATCTGTTTAATAATTTAAGTATGTTTTTTGAGAAAGTGTGTGCCAGTTCCTGGTACCATTTATTAACTGTACAAAAGATGTACATGCAACTTTAAATGGGGGACTTCACCTACGTTTTAGTGACCGATAAAATATGAATTTTAAATTTCAAAAATTTGCTGCCATTTTCCAATATGGCGGAGAACTTTCGAATTTCTTATGGAACACCCTGTATTGTATGATGATTTCATGTTTTACAGTTATTTTAAGACTTTTAGTTCTTGGTGTTTTATTTTTATACGACTAATAGTTTAAAACTTAGATGAGTTAAAGTTTTAAAACAACAGTATCTGAGCGATGATATTTTGATATGGAAACGTTTTGAACCAATGAAAAATCTCTTTGAGTATGAATATGAGAATATTATACACATTTCATTTTTTAACACGACCTTATAGCCCTTTTTGTTAAAACAAAATCGATCAAAACAGAATACTATGCAAAGTACACTAAAAGAACCATAAAAATCGAGTATAACGTATCATAACAGAAATTAGTTCTACAACTCAATTAGAAAAATCTGCTTCACAAGACAATATATTATATATTGAAGATGTAAATACAACCCCAAAGTATATTCTACGCTAGATATTTTGTTTAAGTAATGCATATGAGGGGTGAGTATAATATTGTTACCCACGGACGTACACTCGCTTCCATAAAGGAGTTGAATATTCGACTAATAAAGTGATTGTCCTCACGACACCATTTGTACTTCAAGCAAAGATTCAATCCAATCCAGAGCGTCAGAATTTATGGGACCGGATACGTCGTTGCCATGGTAATGAATGGGGTAACGCTGCTGACGTTACTATAAAAACACCTACTAGACCTTTCTAGACCCTGTGGTTTCTAATGTAGAGACATACATTCCTTTCCACTTGTCCTTAACTCGTCGGCCATTACGCTGACTTTTCTTTTGTCACTATTTTATGACTCCATTAACGACACTCCCCTGCGGAGTGTGGTTAACGTAAACCCTCGTAAGTTCTAAAAGTATCCGTGTTTTACTTTTGACTTTGTAAAGCATTGATTTTGTAACCAAATGCAGAGGCGTGCATTGCAATATATTAGATAGTATATATATATATATATATATAAAAGCGAAATACCACTCACTCACTAATCACGATTTCTCAAAAACTAACGAACGGATTGAAATGAAATTTGGTATGTAGCTTCCTCTAGGGCCATAGGTTCTCACTAAGAAAGGGTTTGAAAAAATTCGAAATTTTAGGGGGGGTTTGGGGGGATCAAAGTTATTAAATCACGATTTCTTCAAAACTACCGAACGAATTGGAATGAAATTTGGTATGTAGCTTCCTCTAGGGCCATAGGTGCTCACTAAGAAAGGTTTTGAAAAAAATTCCAAATTTTAGGAGGGTTTGGGGGGATCAAAGTTATTAAAAAAACAATTTCTTCAAAACTACCGAACGGATTGGAATGAAATTTGGTATGTAGCTTCCTCTAGGGCCATAGGTGCTCACTAAGAAATGGTATGAAAAATTTCGAAATTTTAGGAGGGGTTTGGGGGGATCAAACTTACTAAAATCATAATTTCAGATCTTTTATTATTATGACAACAGTGCTTTTATTATTTAAGATCTATATATATATAAAACCCAAATACCACTCACTGACTGAAACCTTAAAAAGAATACAATTACGTTAAAAAGACTGAAAATACCAACCACCACTGCAACGCCGTACGGGTCAGCTAGTTTGTTTATAAAAACGTCTTGTAATGTTGTTCAGTCTTTCTCATATTAATAACTGTGTAAATAAACTAATTTCGTTTAAGTGAAAATACATTTTTTAAGGTTGGCACTAAAGTATAAATTTTGTGTTACTAGTTGAATACAATGAAATGGTATCTATATATATATATATAAGGCTTTGTCCTGGCTGAATGACTGACTGACATAGAATCAAAGTAGAGCAAAAACTAATTAAGATAAAAAATACGAAAATGTATAGGTATATTCTTATGGGGTCATAAACGCCGCTAATTTTCTTATTACACTATCAAATAAACGCCAAATTTCTTTGATCAAAGATTTTCCATCAAAGAAATTTAACAATTCTTTGACGAAATAAATTGGTTCAACAAACTTAGATGAATTTTCACATGTTGTAAACTTTGACAAAGATTTTCAAAAAAAGAATAAGAATAAAGTACTAACATATTATAATACGAATTTTTTAGGTAACCTCCTAACCTCAAAATAATATACGTTTTTTCTCTGTTCATGTATATTCCTCCTGTTTTCTTTCCTTTTGTATTTATAATGCGATGGCAAAATTAACATGGAGTGTTGAAGGTATAGAAACTTTAATTTTATATTATGAAAAAGAATATTGTTCGTGGAACATTCACACGAATACCTACAAAAACCGTGATGTAAGGCGAACACCTTTAGAACAAATTACAAATATGTAATGTTTTGCAGTCTGTAATATTAGGGTTGACAGTATAGCTTAAGTTTATTTTTTTTTAATTTTTTTTTTTTTTTTTTTTAAATCACTTTATAGACTTTGATTATGTTTACTTTATTGTAAAAGTATATTTACAAGTTTTTTAAAGATAAGTTTTTTAAATCTTAAAACCTGTTATTATACGAATTACCATCTTTCAACAGCAATTTTGTAATGATAGTTAGTAAATAATAAAAATATTAGAATAAACCGAAAAATAACCCCAAAATATATCGAATTAATATCCAACTTTATCAAAGAAACTAGGGGCTCTGCCCCTGGACGCTTCGCGTCCCAACCCCGCCTCGGCCTTCGGCCTCAGATGGCTGCTTCGCTTCGCTCATAGTTGGAAAATTTGCTAAAGAATCTTGTTAATCTTTGGCTCGTTTGTACATAGTTGACCGAGCACAAATCAGCTGTTTTATTTGGCAGCTGACTCAAAGTCATTAAACATTATCTCCATAAGATTAACATGGGAAATTTGAACGATTGTTTGGCGGAGCTCCTTCTTAGGTTAATAGTGGCTAAAGGGATGATTGGATCTTGAATCTGACGGAAAATCACTTCTTTGAAATTTAATTTTCTACAACTTTTGTGTTTAAAATTTTTTGCTATCTCTTACCGTTTTCTTACTAAATGCGCTCAAAGTGAGAAATTGAAGAAATTGAAGAAATTGAAAAAATAAAAAAAAGTTTCCCACCCAAAATGTCCTTCCAAAATTTAAAAATGTGAAATTCTGGCAATTTTTCCAAAAGTTTCTCGTCGAGAGCTTTAATTCAAGTATGAGGTCGAGGGGGGTACTATTACGGGAAGTGCCTAATAATTAATGTCAGTGAATCAGTGAAACCGGCTAGCTTTAAGAACGTTGGGCGGAGCGTCCCTTTTCGGATGAATCGTGGCTAAATGGATGATTGGATCTTAAATCT
>JAGFPH010001951.1:152573-171519 GCA_018207615.1 Philaenus spumarius
CCTTTTCGGATGAATCGTGGCTAAATGGATGATTGGATCTTAAATCTGATGAAAAACCGTTAGTTTGAAATTAAATTTTCTACAACTTTTGTATTTAACAATGTTTGCTATCTCTTACCGTTTTCTTACAAAACGCTCTCAAAGTGAAAAAATGAAAAAATTTTAAAAATCTAAAAAACATTTCCCGCCTAAAAGGTGCTTCCAAAATTTTAAAATGTTAACTTCTGGCAATTTTTCCAAAAGTTTCTCGTCGAGAGCTTTAATTCAAGTATAAGGTTGAGGGGGCTCCGATTACGGGAAGTGCCTAATAATTAATGTCAATGAATCAATGTTACCGTCTAGCTTTAGTAGATTGGGCAGGTGTAATATGTATTCTTTGACAAATCTTTGATGAAAGTTTGACCAAGTATTTTACGAATAACTTTGATAGTGTGATATGCCAATAAGAAAGGATTTAGCAACAAAAATTTAAATCTTAAAAATGGTGAAAATTATGATGAAACTGCCGTTCGGATCAAAAGCACAGCAACACATGTTTGTTTAACATAGCGACCAACTTAGCAAATTTAAAGAAAGTTCTCGGAGCATAATGCAAATAACTGATTATTTTAGATCATAATAACTTCAAAATATTTTGTTTCTAGAGTAATTCTGAGTATTGTTGACAACTACAAAAAAATGAATGTTTCCTTTTTTTTTGTTAATATCTCTGTTATCTTTTTAGATACAGACAAAATAAAAAACCATTGTGTTTGTCATTAAAAATGTCAACTTTTTGTCTCTTATAATTTTTTGTAAAGTTAGCGATTTTTGAGATATTTTACATTAAAAATTATAAATGTGCCTCCATTTTGAAAATATTTAAAATAATGTTCTAATTTTTCGTAAAGTGATAAGAGTATACACAACAAATAGGTGTACAAAGTTTGAGCTCAATATCCTTTCTACTTTTAAAAATATTAAGTATTTTGTAAAAAACACATACAGACAGACGAAAAAATAAGCCCCGTAGACCCATGTTTATATTGTGAAATATGTTTGTCTCGATCCCAGGAACATATCCACGAAAGGGGTCCAGAGAGTTCGGGGACACCCTGTATATTACACTGTTTCCTTTAGTTGGTAATATAAAAATTTGTTTGAATGTCGATTGTGGATTACGGAGCCCCTAGTCACTTGTGTTTTGGTAAAACCTTTTCTCCAGCTAACAGTGAAAGTAATATAATTAAAGGAAACTCATAACTAGCTTTAATTGAATCAGTTTGAAATACATATTTGAATCTTTTTAATACACTTTGCTTTAACATATGGTACAAAACATATAAATCAATACAAAAGTCAGTTGAATTACGTACGCTTGGTGGTAATGTGAAAACCTCTAACATCTGTGGTACTATAAATCATATAAATCCTTCAGACATCCAAATATAAGGATATTTGTTTTGGTCGAAAAATGTTGTCAATCTATTTTTTTAACACTATTAACATAGAAATTAAATCATACGTAATTCAAATACAAGTAAAACCATACAAGAAACACGTGATATCTTATTTCATCAACCAAATAGTAAACATTTCTGTAAACCTGTCCGTCTTATATGTCGGATTTCTTGGCGTTTCTGTCCTTGACAATATAATTCATAGCTTGTTTCATTATGATAAGATAATTTTCATTGGAAAGATGAGCTATTGCAATGACTCTTATGGTGAGACCTAAAGTCATTAGAGAGCAATGGGCAAAACTCATGGCACACAGAACACGTAAAAAATTATACATACAGAGTGTAAAATAAGTCATGATACTCCTCGATATAATTTGTATGGATTGCTATATCAAGGTAAAACCTCAAGCATACCTGTTATAACAATTTTTCTATTGCTTAAGAGGGGTTTAAACAATGTTGGGGGTGGTATAATGGGCTGAAAATTTTGGGATTTTTTAATAGGTTTACTAAGGTCCTCTTGGTGGTGAATAACTGTCCCTAGGTAATATTTTGCATATCTCTTACCTTCTTTTAAATAATATCAACTCCTATACAAGCGAGTGTACGTCCGTACGTTCGTGAATAACATATAATATAATATAATTTCATCCATCAGCTGTAATAGTTAAACAAAACCCATCGTAGATTAAACTTTGGGGTTACGTTTACAACTTCAATCATTATAAATTCTTATCAAGTTTTTTTTTTTTTATATGAGTTGTAGAACTAATGTATGTTATAATATTTGCTTTGATGTTATAAACTGTAGATAAATACAACCTTTTATCATCAATATATTCCTTCATAAAAATTTAAAGAAGAAATACCCTATTCGTTTAGCTTCGGAAACATTCGTACATCTTCGTTTAACATATAAACATACTAGATTATTAATTTCTTCACTATAATATTAATAACTTCTAAATCATTTAAGCTACCAATATGAAATAAAAAACAATTAAAAGATAATATTTGTATCCTATTACTTTAAATGAGCAAATCTTGTACCTATCTTTGTATCTGTCGCGGATCTCGAAAACGGCTCTAACGAATTCAAAGAAATTTTGTATTTAGGTGTAGTTTTGATTTTTAAGTACACCCATATAGTTGTATTTCTTGTAAAAACGCAATTGTTTTTAGAAAATCTAATTTAAAAGTTAAAAAATTTTAACATAGGGTCTTATGGGTTGCCATGTTGGTTACAAAATAACAACGAAATAGTAAATAAAGCGATCAAAACAGCTGTTTATAAACAAGCCAATTTATACCAAAATCAACTGTTCATTGGATAGTTTTTAATTACTGTTAAAAAAAACAAGCTAATTTATACGGTTTTAGCACATTGGAATTAGAATAACACCTGATTTAACAATTTATTTTGTCAAAAAAAAGGTAAACTTGGCAAAGATGGATAAATTCTAATAGTCAATTTTGTAATATAGGCCTGGCTCATTTCTGAAACATAGTATTGAGGTTATGTTAATCCTGCAATAGTTTTTACTATATTTAGGCCTGGTTTCAAAACTTTAGTTGACAGAAGATAGTAAAACTAGGACTAAAATCGTAATGAAAGCTTTTCACGTTTCTAAAGCATGCATTTGAGGTTATAATTAATCTTGTAATTCCTGTTAATATATTTAAACCTGGTTTCATAATTTTACAAACCTATGTACAAACGAGCCAAAGATAAACGAGATTCTTTAGCGAATTTTCCAACTGCGAGCGAAGTGAAGCAGCCATCTGAGGCCGAAGGCCGAGGCGGGGTTGGGTCGCGAAGAGTCCAGGGGCAGACCCCATAGTGTTTCTTTTAAATAACGAACATAAATACTAAATTTTAACAAATACTCCTATAGTTTTAAAATCCTTATAATTGTACACATTTACCGGGTTAAAAACTTCCGTCGCCATAGTTTGGTAGGCCTAGATAAAGTCTGTTGTTTTTAAATAGTATTGTTTTAAATGATGTATTTCTGATGTGTATCCAATTATTCTGCCCGTGATTTTTCACGTGAGCTTACTAGTAAAGTTATAAACATAACTTATAAAGTAACATTTTAGAGCGTAGCGAACGAGTGCCTCGGCTGATTTTGATTTTACTACCACAGAAATTCATGGTATTTAAAGGGCTTTCCAATGATATTTTAAGATAAACGTATTTTATAATATGTGTGTGTGTGCGTGTGTGTGTTCGCACACTAACTGCCGCATTTTAAATCCGATTTGGTACGCACGTTGGTCTTCTAAGTGGCGGCTGTTTATAATTTTTAATGTCAAATATCTCAAAAACCGCTAACTTTACAAAAAAAAAATACAAGATACAAAAAAGTTTACTTTTTTAATGACAAACACAATGGCTTTTTTATTTTGTTTTTAGCTCAAAGGATAACAGAGATATTGACAAAAAATGTATTTCTTGGTAGTTGTCAGTTGTCAACAATACCCAGAATTACTGAAGAAACAAAATATTTTAAAGTTATTATGAGCTAAAATAATCAGTTATTTGCACCATGTTCCGAGCACTTTCTGAGCTGATTCTACTAGCAAAAAATAATGAAAAAAGTTCATATATTCATAGGTCCGGAACAGGTATTCTTGAGGTTTTACGTTGATATAGCAATCCATCCAAATTATATCGAGGAGTGTAATGACTTATTTTACACTCTGTATGTATAATTTTTTACGTGTTCTGTTTACCATGAGTTTTGCCCATTGCTGTCTAATGACTTAGGTCTCACCATAAGTCACTGCAATAGCTCATCTTTCCAATGAAAATTCTCTTATGATAATGAAACAAGCTATGACTTATATTGTCAGAGACAGAAAGCTATTCAGCGCCTTCGTAAGTAGACCGATTTCCCAAATAGTCGGTTTAAACCTTTAAACATATATACTTAATTTTTGAAATTCGCTCAACTCACGTCAGCGATTCAGCTGGGCGATCAACTTGTTATTGTTTCAATTATTTTCACCTAGCTCTTATACGAAAAACGCACCAACACTGAAAAAACTCTATCCTTGCAGCAACACAATTAATGTTGCGGTAAAAGAAATATTTGTTTACGGGTCAGCAGGGTGTAGTTAGCTTTACGGTTAAAGTAAGCTACTGTTGATCTCTTGATATTATAGCAATGTTATTAACTTAGCAGCAAATGTAAGTTCAACAGTAAGCCTAATGTTTCTATGACATTAAGGCACTACTAACTATGTCGCAAGGCTAGTTAATGTAGTAGTGAATATAAACTAATGTAGTTATAACATTAGGTAGAGTGTTTAATATTGTAGTGTTCCTTTACTGATAAGTTAGTTGTTATTGTCACAAAAATAATAAAATTAGGCAATACATCTACAAAATATTACACTCATATTAGTTATTGTAATCACAAGAGTAATTGCTCTGTGTGTTTCGGTATAACAAACGTCCTTGCAAGGTTAGTTGATGTAGTGATGAACTTCATACTAATAAAGTTCTAACACTAGTTAAGATTGTAATTACTATATAGTTTGTTTATTGTAACAATAGTTATTTTTGTCACAACAGAAACAGCTTTTCTTAACTCCGATATTTTATTTCGAAATTTGTCGACAAGCTTTCCCTGCATACTAACTGTCGAGGTCCTCCAGTTAGAGGAGGTACATAGTAAGAGTTCTGGAAAAAATAAAAATTAAGTGTAAGATAACTATAAAATATATTATATAATATACATAGTTATTAATGTATGTAGTTATTTACATAGTTAAGGACATAACATTTTTACTGTATCTTAAAATAAAGAATTCAAGCTTTAAATTACAACTTTTAAAAATGTTTACCTAAATTTTATGTTTAAAGCTACCGTATTTGATAATGAGTTCATTACTTTTAATTTAAATAATTACTGCGACATTACCCACCGAAGATGGATATTTATTATCTTGAGTAGTAGTTAAGCTAGTTTTGAAGTTACTTTTTTGTTAGTAAAAAACATTCTTAGTTTTAATAATTAGTTAACAAGGGTTGATCAATACTCTTAAACATCGTAAATTATTTTAAATACATAAATTATTTCAAATATCAGAATAATTAGTTCTGATAAAAGTAATCAAAATCCATTATAAAATATTTGTATATGCTATTTTTAGGTTTTTGAAGAACATCAAAATATTTACAAAATAATAAAATAAGGCTCTGTCATTTCAAATGTAAAAATTCCTAAAACAATTCATGTTAATTGACTGATGCCGTTGGCAACCTAACTGAGGCTTTAATGGAAAATTACTTCTTAAAAACCACTCCTACATATTAAAAATTCATTCACACATTTTTAAACAGCTAAACAACCAAACTGAATCTTATAGAATATTTTTTTTTAACAAATCGTTCATTTGTTGTAAGATGTAGTTGTTATTAATAAATATTTTAGCGAAATGCCTGACGTATATAAATTAACAATTATGTTATTTTGTTAATTTTCTTTCTTTGAGCCTTATATTTTTACTTGAAAATATATAATATGAAGGAATTGTCTGTAGTTGTATGTAGTAATGTTAAATCAGTTAAATGGAAGTTAGGTACTAAAAAATAAGTTCCTTTACATGGATTTCCTACATATTGGATAGGGCAAGTATATCTATTTCATTTTTTGAAATGAAAGTATATTATTTGTTAATAAACTAATTATGTGTAAATAGATTACTAAAATGAATTTTAAATATTTACCAGAATGATTATTAAAACAATAATTTAAAATATATAGAAAATAGATTAGTTATATATCTTTCAAATAGTATGACAAAGTTATGTATAACTTCAGGCAACCTCCCATAACCTGTAATTGTAATATAATTTTGAAATCCCCATGACGTCAACAAAGCTTCTACATGTAGGCTATGTATAAAGATCCATGTATGTTGAAAAACAAGAAGATCGACAATGAAGCACTTTAGTTATAGCTGTTTGATGTGGTCTTTGTTGTTACTTGTTAGTCTACCGAGTACTAAAGAGAAACTGAATTCGAATTTCGTAAAAACGTGAGAAACTGTAATCGTGGACAGGGTAACTCTAAAACAGGAAAAGGCTACCGTCTAAAGGATGTAAAGCGGATGTAACCCAGTTCACTGTATAAATAACCGCCTTTATGCCTTGTAAGTAAGCTAACATTGTGAACATATTAAGATATTGTTTTCATTCCGTTTTTTAGATGTATATTACGTTAGATTTACCTTATAGTTACATTAACTAATTTAGTGACTACAATCATCGCCTTTACGTATATTAAATTAACTATGACATTTTACTACATTAGAGTTTAAAGTAAAACTCAACATTAAAAAAACCTTACAGCAATGCAAATATTTCAAGCTCTAAAGTAACCATTACATTTTAAATGTTGCCATGACAGAAAAACTGTTAACATTAATTTTAACTTTGCAGTACGGTTAGAGTTTTTTCAGTGAACACACGTCTTGTTCAATACCTTTTTGTATTAGCGACAAAAGTTTTACAAGATCTTCTTTTCAAACTAAAAATAAGAAATGGAAACACAAGTTTTAAGGCGATTGAATACAGTACAAAAAGCTTACGTTAGTATAGCAAAATATACGGGCGTTTGTTTTTTAATAAATTTATCAAATATTTAGTAAATAACTTTTAATATTTTAAATTATGCACTTATTTCGTTTTGCTTAAATACTCTGTAAATGTATTTTATTGTTTTTAAATACACAAGTTTAAGGTAGGTATATTCAGTCATTTACATTATATGCTGTTAATAGCATAAAATAAATATAGTAAATTTGTCATTCCCCGAACTCCTTATAATCTAGCACAAACATGAATCTAGGAAGCAGCGAATGAACCGTGCCTGGTGGGCGAGGTGCAAAACAATTCAACTAATATATTTCGTACAAATAGTTGGTTGAAACCCAAATACGTATAAACTTAGTTTTGGAAATTCGCTCAACTCATATCATGGTTCGGAACTATTCATATTTTGATAGATCATTTAGAATTCAATTATGAAATAATAGTCTAAACATTCTTTTAAGAAGTTGAGAATTTCGATACAGCTTACGGGACCTCTACAGAATATTTCTATTTGAGGCTATCGTTATAACGATAAATGTTTTAAAATTATCACAGTACTAGCTGACCCGTACGGCGTTGCCCGCGGTGGTTGGTATTTTCAGTCTTTTTAACGTAATTGTATTCTTTTTAAGTGTTCAGTCAATGAGTGGTATTTGGCTTTTATATATATAGATCTTAAATAATAAAAGCACTATTGTCATAATAATAAAAGATCTGAAATTATGATTTTAGTAACTGTGATCCCCCCAAACTCCTCCAATAATTTGGAAATTTTTTCATACCCTTTCTTAGTGAGCGCCTATGGCCCTAGATGAAGCTACATACCAAATTTCATTCCAATCCGTTCGGTAGTTTTGAAGAAATCGTGATTTAATAACTTTGATCCCCAAACCCCTCTAAAATTTCGAATTTTTTCAAACCCTTTCTTAGTGAGCACCTATGGCAATAGAGGAAGCTACATACCAAATTTCATTTCAATCCGTACGGTAATTTTGGAGAAGCGTGATTTAGTTATTTTTACCCGCCTAAAATTTCCAATTTTTTAAAATCCTTTTTTAGTGAACACTTATGGCCCTAGTGGAAGCTACATACCAAATTTCATTCCAATCCGTTCGGTAGTTTTGAAAAAATCGTGATTTAATAACTTTGATCCCCCCCCCCAAACCCCTCTAAAATTATGAATTTTTTTTAACCCTTACTTAGCGAGTGCCTATGGCCCTAGAGGAAGCAACATAACAAATTTCATTCCAATCTGTTCTGTAATTTTTGAGAAATCGTCATTTAGTAATTTTTACAACCCAAACCCCCTAAAATTTCCCATTTTTTAAAAATGTTTAGTGAACACTTATGGCCCTAGAGGAAGCTACATACCAAATGTCATTCCAATCCGTTCGGTAGTTTTGAAGAAATCGTAATTTAATAACTTTGATCCCCCCCAACCCCCCCCCCTAAAATTTCGAATTTTTTCAAACCCTTTCTTAGTGAGCACCTATGGCCCTAGAGGAAGCTACATACCAAATTTCTTTTCAATCCGTTCGAAAGTTTTTGAGAAATCGTGATGAGTGCGTCAGTGAGTGAGTGGTATTTCGCTTTTATATAATAGATTTGGTTTCTTTAACAAATTTTTGTAGGCACGTTCAATTAAACCCGCCCAAGTGAATTCAGTTTACCAGAACAAACAATTATGGTATAAGTTTCTATTCGATCTAGAACACTTGAATAAATACGGCGTAAGTATGACCTTTACAATTGAAGCGGTGTACCTCATTTCCCTCCAGAAGTGAATAAGGGTGGAGACGACTACGCTATCCTTGGCAGACTTAACAAGCAGGATGATTTGTTGTCCTCAGAAGAAATAAATGTTGGACAGCTTGCCAACTAAACAAAATATTAAACTGAAATGTTGTCCACCAAGAGATGTCATGCTTTGTTAGGTTAAGCTTGTAGTAGGATATTATGTAGGATGTATTTGAGCTTTTAATGAACCTGTTATGGTTTTGCACAAAAATAATCTTATTCTATTTTAATTGAAAGAAAAAAATGTATCATATAAAACCTTTTAAATAAACTCACTTAAGTTGTTATATTATACAAATTTTACTTTATCATAGGCTTTTAACTTTTGACTGAAATCAAACTACAAAGATTTAAATTAAACACAATGAAATTGCAAATGTTTGAGAATTTTTTAAATTACTCAAAAGAAAGAAATAACGCCGTGGTAGTTAATTACTGCAGAGACTCTTATTGTGAGACCGAAGGTCGAAAGTTGTCAATTAGCACTGATATTTATCGCCAGAACACGTTTTGGAGTGCCATTAAAAGTGTTATCTATATATTATATAAAAGCGAAATACCACTCACTCACTCACTGACTCACTTATTACGATTTCTCAAAAACTACCGAACGGATTGATATGAAATTTGGTATGTAGCTTCCTCTAGGGCCATAGGAGCTCACTAAGAAAGGGTTTGAAAAAATTCGAAATTTTAGGGGGGGTTTGGGGGGATCAAAGTTACTAAAATCATAATTTCAGATCTTTTATTATTATGACAATAGTGCTTTTATTATTTAAGATCTATATATATATATATATAAGCCAAATACCACTCACTGACTGAACACTTAACAATAATACAATTACGTTAAAAAGACTGAAAATACCAACCACCACGGGCAACGCCGTACGGGTCAGCTAGTTTATATATGTTTTCACACTATAAAGTCGAATTTGACGTCCTATTTGGTCTAAATTTAATACACGCGTTGGTTTTCTAAGTTGCTTGCACGAGTTCGTTAGCCAAATAAGTCCAACAAACGGAATAACGTTTAGTACCAGAAGTAAAATTTGTTTGAGGTTTTTCACAAATAGAATGAAAATTTGTGTGGGTTATTCTGACCATTATGTTTTTTTACACGACCTTGTAGCACGTCTGGTTCCCCCAAAATGGATCAAAACGTAAAATACCATAAAAGTAACTGGTTAAAATCAGCCACAAGGTCAAGGTGCAGGCTTTCAAAGCTGCTAGCTGAACAAAGCAATTGCAACAAATTGCTGAAGTGCAAACAAATTGTAATTCTGTATTTCGTACCCGCAGGCAGCTATTTCGTGAGTAGACCAATTTCCCAAATAGTTGGTTGAAACCCTAAAACATATAAACTTAATTTTTGATATTCGATTAACTCACGTCAACGGTTCAACTGCGTGATGGAATTATTAAACTTAAGCATTTTTCCAAATAATACATGCAGTTTTAAATACTATTGTTGGCAAAATTGTTAAAGTGTGAACTGATATTTCATTATTTTAAAGACTATATTAGTTTAATAAGTACAAGGAATCATGTTTACATTTTTTTACGTAGGTTATACTTGATTTCAAAAATCAAGAAAATTTTAAATTTAGCCACAGAAAGATTATATTTTAATGACTTTTTGTATATTTGAACAAATATATCTGTTTTATCTTGTAGTTACTATTTTAAGACTGATTCGGTTTTAATGTGGTTTTACGAAACAAACATTAAGTTAAAATGTTACTTGTTGCCTCTTTATAAACGATCTTTACTTGTGGGTGACCTGCAAAGCCAGGAATTAAGGAAAAGGCACGGTGACAGACTCATCACCATTTAAAGTAAAAGCTAGGATGTACAATATTCTGCCGTTCGAATGAATTGTTATATGTACAACTGACTTAGACTTCTGATTTATATTGTATGTATATATTACCGGCCAAACCCAAAACCCACTTTTAGGAAATACTAGTTCTAGGTAAAACTAGATTTTTCCATGAGTGTTAGGACAAACCAGATTGGCCTAGGTTTGGTCGAAACTAACTAGTTTATCCTGAGAGTATCAGGATAAACTAGTTCCTCCTGTTTATGTTTAGAATAAATTAGAACTTCCTAAAAGGATTAACTGGTCATTGGTAGTAAAACTCCCATCCTCCAAAGTCGCATTATTTCTATTAGGTCTGTAACATATTTTTACTTAGTCTTTTGGACACTAACTTGTATTTAAAGGAAATGTAACTAACCTAACTTAACCTAACCTAACTTGGCCATGGCTTGTTTTCGATCGATATTTCCAAGGCCGTACAATTTTATGGATCGAATAGATTGGAACTTCAAAGTGCGGCTTTTCCCAATATTTTAATCTAGGAAAACTCACGTAAGACAATCTAGTTTGTCGAAGGCAGAACTAGTTTTTCCGGATATCGGGTTTGGCTGGTAACATATACAAAATTTATATAAAATAAGTTGAAAGAAATTCTCTGTTTGAAGTTATCATTTATTGTTGACTAGGGGCTCTTTCAATGCTCGCTTCGCTCGACAACTCTTGCGGTGACATTTGATGTTAACATAATATGGTATATTGTGTTATTTTTACGGAAATGATGATTGATTAGGACAGAAGCAATTGGATATAAGTCGGGTGATGGAAGTAGTTATGAACTATACAAAATATACGATAGGTCGAAATATACACGCACTATCCCCAAACTTTGTCCACAAAATCGCTAGTTTTGTTCATAATTTTTGCATTTAAATAGGAATTTTACGGATGACGATTGATTAAGTCAAAGCCACTTGGATCTAAGTGGGGTGGTGGGGTAACTGTGACATGTACATAATGTAAGACATAGATCGAAATAGACACACGATATCCCCAACATTTTTACTCAAAATCCCTAATTCTGTCTATAATTTTTCAATTTTTTAACAAGAGTTTTATATATTTTCGATTTATAAAGTAGCCTAAATGTTCTCTGAAAAGGCCTCTGCAAATTAATGAAAGTTTCGTCAAAATCGGTTCAGCCACTCCGGAGATTAGCCCGGACGAACAAACAAACAGACAGACAGACAAAAAAACTTTATAAATGTGTGTTTAGGTTTTGGTAATGTGTGAACGACTATTAGAACTTAGAAAAAAATCACAAACAGTCAATTCAATTTTATTTATAAGCAGACTACAGATGCTCAATTTTATTATTACTGATTATTCGGATATTTGCCATCATTTGTGCGTCAAAATCAATACACGACGTTTCGGGAATATGGCGTTTTCTGTGTTTGTCATAATGTTTTTTTGACTTCTGTGTTCCAGCTCTGAGATGTACTGCGTAGATGGTTAAGGTTAGTGGTATATTTTAGCTTTACTTGTTTTCTTTACATAGGCCTAGATCTCTAGGTTTATGTTCCCTTAGTTGTTAGACACTTGATAACGGGAGTTGAATCATATTCTCGAAAAGTCGTGTATTGATTTTAACTCACAAATAGCAGCAAATGTTCGAATAATAAAAAGGTAAATGTGAGCGGTCGTGGGACCCCACGTCGGAAACAAAGTTCATCACAAATTTTCTTCAATACTTTTGCCAACCTTAACGGCAACATACACACATAATTTTAATCTTTCAACTGCCGTTTATTATAAGATTGTTTTTTAAACAAATATTTACTGTTTCCATACGTTTAATGTTATTATAATAAAGGTGTAGAATTAATTATAACATGAAAGCTAAGATGGTAAACACAGTTAAATGTCCATTTATTGTAAATACATTCAATAAACATAAAATGTTTGTTCATCGTCTAGGCCTAACCTAAAATTATTGTGTGTTTGTTTACTTTATTTTACCTGTCTTAACGGCAACATAAATACAATCATTTTAGGTTAGGTCTAGACTTAACATTACTTTCTAGGCCTAACCTAAAATTTCAGCGCTTGACGATAATTTCTGAACTACGCTGGACGGAAACGATCGTCTCTCAATTTAAATTGATGAACCAAAACACATGTTTCTTGTATTTACATTCATTGCCATAGCAACCAATTTGGTAACGCTTTTTTCTATACTCGTGTTATATATTTGGCATTGCCATAGCAACCAATTAATAACACTTTTTTCGTTAGAAATTACATTTTCTATTCCGTTCCAACAGCAATAAAATTTAAAGAAATGTTTAACTTGGTCAAGGATCTTTTTTGTAATCAGTCATAAATAACTCCAGATTGCTTTAGAATAAGCCTTATACAAAAGTAAAATTATAGAAAATAATTCCACCACGCAGCTGAACCGCTGACGTGAGTTGAGCAAATTTCCAAAATGACGTTTGTAGGCCTATGTTTTAGGGTTTCAACCAACAATTTGGGAAATAGGTCTATTCACGACGATGCTGAATGCAAAATGCTTCGCACGCCATTCCGCATATGGGAGTATCTTGAATACAAAAAGCATTGCGTGCTTCACACGCCATTCCGCATATTGGTAGTATTTTCAGGACACAAAGCATTGCGTGCTTCGCACGCAATTCCGCATGTTGGGGGAATTTTCAATATACAATGCATGCGTGCTTCGCACGCCAACCCCACGATAGAATCCACCATATGGCTTTGAACCAGGTACTTCTGTGGTATTTTACGTTTTGATCGATTTTGGGAAACCAAGCGGGCTAAATGGTCGCGTAAGAAATCAAAATGTGCAAAATAACATCCTACATTTATATTTGTAGACTCAAAAACAATTTCATTCTCGTAGGACAAATCTCAAAAAATAGTTATTTCCGGTCAAAAAACGTGCTTCCATTTGTTCGATTTTTTTGGCTAAAAAACTCGTTCGAGCGAGGTAGACAACCAACATGTGTACCAAATTTGAACCAAATCGGACTTAAAATGCGGCCGCTAGAGTGCGAACATAGGCCTATATACATATATGATTTTTAATGACACCCCAAAACGTGTTCTGGGGACCATTATCGGTGCTCATTTGCTACTCCCGACCTTGGGTCTTATCATAAGGGCCACTGCAATAGCTCATTTTTCCTATGGAAATTCGCTAATAAAAAGTAGAGAACTTAAGTACCATCCAAAAAAGAAAAACGTAACATCAGATAAATATTTTGTGAATTTTAATCCAGTTATTTATCCAATAACTGTACACAGATTTCACTTGTTGCATATTTACAGCAAAGTATACAGGTAAACATTGTATATTATACACCTTGTTGAAAGCTATGCAAAATAGGAAGTGGTGGAATGTCTCTTGTATTGTTTAAAATAAACCACTGAGAAATACCAACAACTGTTATACATTGCATTACAACGGTATGAATGCACTTCGCTACTATATAAAGGATAATCTTTGTATTTTATTGTTAGAAAAACATTTAGTGGGTATAATAGTTGTTTTAATAGTGCAATCTGTAATTCAAATTAACTTACTTCCGCTATTTAACTCGAAAACTATGCAACTCAACGGAATATGGGAACTATTCAAACATTTTAATGATACAAAGTTAATAGTTAATGGCATAATAAATGTAATTATAAAGTTAATTTGATTTTGTGTACTCATTTTAGAGAAACCACTGAGAAAAATAACTGATTTTTTATGTGAACTTAACAAACATACGAACAAAATTAAACATAGTTGGCTGCCTGTAAAAGCATAATAAAATGTTGCAAAGAAAACTACATTGCTAGTACAGCTCTTAATTTTATTGTTAATTAATATTGACAATTTATTAACGCCAAAATGACCGTGGTTGTTAAGGCGTGAAAGCTTTATCAATGGTCATGGCAATCATCAATGGAAAAGTTCCTGGTTCAATTCCCATTGACCCCGAATAATTTTCTAAATGGTTTCTTAACAGACATCATTGGCTGCGGTTCGGATTCCACGTAAAACTGTAGGTCCCGACTTCATTAGCCTTAAAGTGCAAAACAACAGGCTAATTTAAAAAAAAATTGACAGCTTATTATTAATCTGTTTGTTCTACACCGTATAAATTATAACTAACTTGTGGACCCGGGAATGCTTTAGTTATCTCATTTCATTACTTTGACGAAGTAATCTAATTGTAAATAGTGTTTATGTCACATGAGAATAATATTACACAAATTTAGCTTTAATAGTATTACGTAGGGACCTTTATTATTAAGGACTACTCGCTTGACTCTAATTATGTCGTGAGAGGAGCATATACTTGCTACAATAACTCAAACCTAATCAAGAATATTTTAACATATCTTTAATTCCAATTAAATAGACTATTAAATACAGTGTTCTACTAACATGTTCAGACACAATAAGCTTTAATATATATACATCCTATGCCTAACTCTACGGGCAAAACTGAGTTCAGATAATATATTATTTACTTCCCAAAGTTCTCAAATATGGATATCACTCAAATAAATAATAACTTCTATTTATTATGAATTAAACAAAACTGATTCTACTTAGCTTGATGCTAAAACAATTTCCCCAAATATTCACAAGAAATGTTCCTTCGCCTTATTGTGTCCTTGTCGCTTTTTCTGGTCAGCCCTTATCCCCTACATTCGTTCCACCCAAAAAGCCCCGTCTGGAATTTATTCCCCTCTATTTAACATCTCTGTCCCCACTCAGTTTTACTCGTCTAGCTCGGTCGTTGGCTTACTACAAAATGCAACTATGCGATTTGACTTCATCGCGTGGTGCACCGTAGGCTAACAATAAAATTCTACTTCTAATATAATTAAAAATCTCCCTCATCTCACTTCGTAACCATGGTCAGTTTGTACATTTTACATTGTTCAAGCTATGTACAATTAAAATTAATTATTGCATCTCGTGGTAGAATCTTGAATGTAATCAACTTAGAAAGAAAAGAGCTACGGATGCCACAAGTCTATGCAAATTGCTAATTAATTAATTTGTTTTAAAACACTTTTATTAGATTAGATTTTAATACGTTTCAAACCTAACACAGAATAGTCTATAATTATACCAGTAATTAAAACATTTTAATTACAGTATTTATAAAAAAAATAACAGCAAACCGATTGTTTTATGACTTGGGGAATAGTTTTTAGGGGGGGGGGGGGGGGATCACCCTCATCGGAAAAAATGATTTTTTTATTGTGGAGTTATTAAATCAACAAAACCGTAAACATTTGGAATTGTTCCTTTATATTTTGTAAATCGTTGGATGAAACAATATACTTTCAAGGGAAAAGTTGTAGTAAATTAAAACCCCTTTAAAACAAGACTTTGTAAGTCTTGATCAAACACTTCCATGCTAATTTACTCTTCTTTATCCCTCGGACGATATTCGACCTTCATTGCCGTAAGACATTCCAAGTCACCCACTTAATCGTTTGACTTATCACTGCTCTGATTTTCGTTTCAGTTGGACAAAAGTCTTTTTTGGTTCTCGTGAGGAGCGAAGCGAGCAGTCCTATATCCGAGGGCGCATGGTCGAGGTGCAAAAGAGGTTTTCCTTTGCGAAGTGAATGAAACAGCGCGTGAGCCGGGGCTGGACTCTGAGGTGCACACACATTCTACTAATATATTTCGTACACGCGGGCAGCTATTCATCGCATTTGCGAGTAGACCCCTGGTTGATAAAACATACAAACTTAATTTTTCTAATCCCCTCAACTCACGTGAGCGGTTCAGCTGAGTGATCGAATTATTGTATAAATTACATCGCACAGTAGCTCTTATTCTGAATTTTGAGGTTAAAAGAGATTTACAAGTTTGAAGACAGTTTATTTTTCCATAAATTCTTGATGGTAGTACTTTGATAAGTATGAAGTAAACGTAAACTTAATACTTATTCAGGCTTAACTTTGTTTGCAAGTAGTTTAAGGTAAGCAAATCCCATTCTTTGGTCTTCCTACTTTAAATACAAAACCTATCCTAATTTGTATTCTGTCTCATACATTTCCTTACTTTGGTATGAACTTTTGAATAAAAGTACTGCATTAAAAGTCGTTAGCTCTGGATAATGTCGAAAAAAAATTATATCAATATATCGACTAATACAAAAAAAGCAGTCGCACGAGTGCCGACAGAAGTGAAAACTGTCATGAATATAAATCGGTGGTTATATTGCTTTAATCTGAAAACTGAATGACATAATTTTAGGTTAGGCCTACACTCAACCAATACTGAGCAAATTTAGATATTTTAAGTAATAAGCAATCATTTTGTCTTTTCCGTATACATATTTTTAACCTGAAATTTCAATATGCTAACAAACCTTAAATTTTAAAAACAAGGTTTGTACAGTGAACACATTAAACTTTCCACGTTGTCAATCGAACTTCACTTATAAACACCACACTAGCGTTATAATCATTCTTACAATAATAAAAATTATAGAATTGGGTGTGCATATGACCACACAATAGAAGTGAAAACTTTTATGCGAATTTTACAGCGTGTAAAATGAATATCGATTAACTACTGCATTTTATTAACACTTTATTTCCTGGTTAATACATAAATAAAATAATTACAATTATTTAAAATTTTTAGTTCGGTTTGCTTTTAAAGCGTATTTTTTAGTTTTTAAACTATTATTTATTTTCTAATTTTTTAGTCTGGGGACCGTGATCAGTGCTCACACACTGCACCCAACAAAATTAATGATCTCCCGAAGTTTCTGTATACCGTCGTGAATCACCCTGCATATAAAGTTTTTAATGACACCCTAAAACGTGTTCTGGGGACTATGATAAGTGCTCACTTACTACACCCAACAAAATTCATATCGCACTGTCATCGGTCCTTGATAAGTGTGCAAAGTTTCAAATCAATCCGACGTTTTGAAGGGGGTGAAAATCTCGTCTAGTTCTGGGGACCATGATCAGTGCTCACTTACTACACCCAAAAAAATTAATATTGCATTGTCATCGGTCCTCGTTCTTCATAATATATACTATGCACAAGTATATATATGTGTATAAGAGGGTGTACATAATCAACACACCGGTCTAA
Source organism: Philaenus spumarius (assembly GCA_018207615.1). Lineage (NCBI taxonomy): Eukaryota > Metazoa > Arthropoda > Insecta > Hemiptera > Aphrophoridae > Philaenus > Philaenus spumarius. The sequence continues at coordinate 170,390 of JAGFPH010001951.1, forward strand.
GCGAAAATGTTGCGTTACGTGACGTGACGCGAAACGGCGATTTACCTTCCTACAAGAAATACCCAACGTCGCTATAGAAGTTTTCATTTCAAAAACATTTTTTCGCAAATACGAATTATACAATATACAACCTTTCACGAGGACTGAGCGCAACTCGTCACACTTATAGCAACAAGTACGTATCCTGCTATTACAGCATGTTGGTGATGCAAACTAATGGTTATTTTCCCTAGGAACTTAATGATACCACGTTCATATTATTTGTAACTATTCAGCAGATCATTTACACCCTCCACTCAAGTTAGCACTCGGCACGCATCTTACTACCGGTTTCCGCTTCTAAATCGCATTAGGGCGTCGGGACTGCTGTGGAGTACCACAAGGCGTGTAGGTATTTCAAATAAAGTTTTTTGACTTGGGGAATAGTTTTTAGGGAGGGGGGATCACCCTCATCGGAAACAATGATTTTTTTATTGTGGAGTTATTAAAACCGTAAACATTTGGAATTGTTCGCTTATATTTTGTAAATCGTTGGATGAAACAGTATACCGTACTTTCAATGGAAAATATGTAGTAAATTAAAACCCCTTTGAAAGAAGATTTCGTAAGTCTTGATCAAACACTTCCACGATAATTTACCCTTTTTTATACCGTGGACGATATTCGACCTTCATTGCCGTAAGACATTCCTAGTCACCCACTTAATCGTTTGACTTATCACTGCTCTAATTTTCGTTTCAGTTGGACAAAAGTCTTGATTGGTTCTCGTGTGGAGCGAAGCGAGCAGTCCATTATCCGAGGGCGCATGGTCGAGGTGCAAACGAGTTTTTCCTTTGCGTAATGAATGAAGCAGGGGTGAGCCGGGGCTGAACTCTGAGGTCCATACACATTCTACTAATATATTCCGTACACGTGGGCAGCTATTCATCGCATTTGTGAGTAGACACCTGGTTGATTTTTTAAATCCGCTCCACTCACGTCAGCGGTTCAGCTGCGTGATCGAATTATTTTATAAATTGCATCGCACATTGGCTCTTATTATAAATTTCGAGGTTAAAAGAGATTTACAAGTTTGAAGAAAGTTTATCTATATATATAAAAGCCAAAACCCACTGACTCACTGACTCACT
>JAGFPH010001951.1:171529-189138 GCA_018207615.1 Philaenus spumarius
GACAAAAGTGCTTTTATTATTTAAGATCTATATATATAAAAGCCAAATACCACTCACTGGCTGAACACTTAAAAAGAATACAATTACGTTAAAAAGACTGAAAATACCAACCACCACGGGCAACGCCGTACGGGTCAGCTAGTTTTTCCATAAATTCTTGATGGTAGTAGTTTGTTAAGTATGAAAATAAACTTAATACTTATTCAGGCTTAACTTTGTTTGGAAGTACTTTAAGGTAAGCAAATCCCATTCTTTGGTCTTCCTACTTTAAATACAAAACTTATCCTACTTTGTATTCTGTCACATGCATTTCCTTACTTTGGTATGAACTTTTGAATAAAAGTACTGCATTAAAAGTCGTTATATCTGGATAATGTTGAAATAAAATTATATCATTATATCGACTAATACAAAAAAAGCAGTCGTAGAAGTGCCGAAAGAAGTGAAAATTGCCATGAATATAAATCGGTGGTTATGTTGCTTTAATCTGAAAACTGAATGACATAATTTTAGGTTAGGCCTACACTGAAACAATACTGAGCAAATTTAGATATTTAAAGTAATAAGCAATAATGTTGCCATTTCCGTATACGCATTTTCAACCTGACATTTCAATATGATAACAAACCATTTTAAAAACAAGTAAATTTGCAAGTTCAGGTTTGTACACTAAACACATTCAACTTTCCACGTTGTCAATTTAACTTCACTTATAAACACCACACTAGTTTTATAATCATTCTTACAATAATAAAAATTATAGTCAACATAGTAAAACAATTCGGTGCGCATATGACCAAACAATAGAAGTGAAAAATTTTATGTGAATTTTACAGCGTGTAAAATGAATATTGATTAACTACTGCATTTTATTAACATTTTATTTCCTTTTTAATAAATAAATAAAATAATTATTTTCAAATTTTTAGTTCGGTTTGCTTTTAAAGCGTATTTTTGAGTTTTTAAACTTTTATTTATTTTCTTATTTTTTAGTCTGGGGACCGTGATCAGTGCTCACTTACTACACCCTACAAAATTAATGAGCTCCCGAAGTTTCTGTATACCGTCGTGAATTACCATGTATATAAAGTTTTTAATGACACCCAAAAACGTGTTCTAGGGACTATGATCAGAGCTCACTTACTACACCCAACAAGATTAATATTGCATTGTCATCGGTCCTTGATAAGTGTGCAAAGTTTCAAATAAATCTGACGTTTTGAAGGGGGTGAAAATCACGTCGTGTTCTGGGGACCGTGATCAGTCCCCAAAATAATTACTGCACCCAAAATAATTAATATTGCATTGGCTGGCATCGGTCCTTGTTCTTCATATATACTATACACAAGTATATATATATATGTATAAGAGGGTGTACATAATCAACACACCGGTCTAAGCGAAAATGTTGCGTTACGTGACGTGACGCGAAACGGCGATTTACCTCCCTACAAAAAATACCCAACGTCGCTATAGAAGTTGTCACTTCAAAAATATTTTTTCGCAAATACGAATTATACAATATACAACCTTTCACGAGGACTGAGCGCAACTCGCCATACTTATAGCAACAAGTACGTATCCTGCTATTACAGCATGTTGGTGACGCAGTAGTTAGCTATTTTTCCTAGGAACTTAATGATACCACGTTCATATTATTTGTAACTATTCAGCAGATCATTTACACCCTCCACTCAAGTTAGCACCCGGCACGCATCTTCCTTCCGGTTTCCGCTTCTAAATCGCATTAGGGCGTCGGGACTGCTGTGGTGTACCACAAGGCGTAGGTATTTCAAATAAAGAGGACAGAACAAGAGCTGATTTCTATGTTTTAATCGATTTTTTGTCTAACGCTAGATTATTTATAAGTTTGGAGTTCTTTGTTAGAAAATTCATTTAGAAGTACAAACATATTTATATCGATTCATATTGACGAAGAAAATGCTATAGAATAACAAATAATTCGATGACGCAGGTGAACCGCTGACGTGAGTTGAGCGAATTTCCAAAACTAAACCTTACATACTTTAAAATTTCAACAAACTATTTTGGAAATTGTTTACAAAATATATTACTAGAATTTGTTTTCACCTCAGCCTTCATGAGGTATATAATTTGGTTTGAGGGTTTGTTGTTCACTAGAACTAACATTAATAGCTGCAATTGTTAAAAGTTAAATTTATCCTAACAATATTACTCGTTATTTATATAATACTAGCTGACCCGTACGGCGTTGCCCGTGGTGGTTGGTACTTTCAGTCTTGTTAACGTAATTGTATTCGTTTTAAGTGTTCAGTCAGTGAGTGGTATTTGGCTTTTATATATCTCAAATAATTAGCCCAATAATTGGTGTTTTAGTTCATTGTATGCCTAACCTAAAATTATATTAAGTTTTTGATCCAAATCAGTTGTTGATCAAAATCAGCTGTTTTAAGCTTTTCATACGAACAGCTGTTTTTTGTGCCCCTGATAAAATCAAAAGAAATCTTTCTTCTTCTTCCTTAAGATTGACCTTCCATAAGATTAACATTGAAACTTTGAGGGCCACTGGGGCGTAGCCCTAATGTCCTAGGACTTCGGTAAATGGCCTAAAACCTTCCCAGGGTTAACCTGTGTTACTATGCAAAATTTCAAAGCAATCGGACAGATGGTTTGGTAACGCATAAAGGACAAACATACAAACAGACAAACGTACAAACAGACGGACATACATTGAATTTTATATATATATATATAATAATATACTGAGTTTTAATAAGCAGTCAAAACATGTTTCCTGCTGGAGCCTAGTCAGACTTAAAAAGTTATAATTACGAGAGTTTACTAGTATATGAATATAACAGAGAAAAAATATCCAGGAAAGGAATAAAAAGGCGGCAAAAGTTAATACCTATAGTCAGGTTTTTTTCACAAGAAAGGAGTTGCAACATAATTATTATAAAAGTCTTCGCTTAATTAAAGTTATTTCGCATAAAATAATTTAACAAAACAAAGAATGTACTTTTTTGTTAAATAAAAGTAGTTTCAATTACGTTAACTAAGCAGTAAACTATTTGTTAATAAAACTCCATAATTAAATTACAATATATCTATGGACACGAGTTTATTTTTAAGGAAGAGCAGTTTATTTGTTGTTTAATGTAATAAATAAATAGTATGGTAATTAAAACGCAAAATACCATAAAAGTAAACGGCAAATCAGGTTTTTCCTCTGCGAGCGAAGCGAAGGTCGAGGTGCACACTCGCAAAGTAAAGTCCACACTCCAAGGCCGCAAGGTCGAAATGCTAAACAATGTGAGCGTAACGAAGCAGCGTGTGAGCCGGGGCTGGAATATAAGGTACAAAACAAATTCTACTAATATATAAGTCATACACAAGACAGAAATTCAGCACCTTCTTGAATAGACCAATTTCCGAAATAGTTGGTTGAAATACTAAAACATATAAAATTAATTTAGGAAATTTGATCAACTCACGTCAGCTGTTCAGCATTGTGATCGCTTTATTCAATACTTATAACTGCAACACATGGGGATTGATCACAAACTTAGTTTTACCTTTAATCATAGTTACATTCTTTTTAAGAAAACATATGGCATCTGTGAGAAAGATAAATTATCGTCATGGGTTGTCATGTCTCTATCTCAGCGCTATTTTCTACTTTTTTTAGTTGGTTTAAACAGCTGACGTGTAGACGTGCATACAAATCCTTAGAGAAATAATTTGTAGAAAATTGTTTCCAATTGAACACTTCAAGTCCCATGTATACACTTATTGTACACAGCCGACTCTTTACACAGTTCATGTGTTCACTCAATTATACATACTGAATGCTCTGCCCATGTGTACACTAAAGTGCATTGTTTACTTACATACGCGGGCTGTGATCAGTTCAGTAAAGGAACAGTCAACTATATTAATAAATTCTGTTTTACTGTAGGTTCAAAAACTAATCTACTGTAGATTGTGAATACATTTTAGTGTGATCAAGTAGCAAAGTTTAGTGGTTGGTGAAGTATGTAATAATTAATGTTATAGCCCGTCTCAGGTTAAGTTGAGGCAAGCAGGGTGGGTAATTAGGGTCGGTTTCAACCGTCATAAAACTTACCCTTATTAATGCCGCCTGTAGGACACTCTAGTTTAAAATTGCAAGTCTGTTATTCTTAAGTGAAAATGAAAAAACGATATCATAATTCGTTTCATGATACTTTCCTGATAATTTTGATACCAAATTTGATTACATTTGGCCAACTTTGAGCTGTACTAGCATTATAAACTTTGTTAGTTGAATTAACTTTACTAATATGGTTTGCAACAATAAAGCCACAAAAATGTACTAGAGAATTTCATATTTAAATATGTAATAAATAATCATTATTTGAGAAAAAACTCGACACTGTATCGTTATTTACCATAATACACACAATTCTGTGTTTGTACCATGTTAATCGGCCGACTTAAGGGGCGCTACCCTGTCCGCCATATTGAATCTGATTCCCATAAGAGCAATTCTACAGAATAAGTCATTTTTACTTTCTCCCCCTATACCATAGTATATGGAGAAAGTATTGTATTCGTCAAAATTTTCGAGTTTGAGTTTTTGGTGGAAATATCCGTTTTGGGTCCCCCTGAACCTAAAAAAGTGGTTTTCGGAGTGATGTGTGTGTGTCTGTATGCGTGTCTGTGTGTCTGTGTGTCTGTGTGTCTGTGTGTCTGTGTGGATGTTATCAGACTTAGAGCCTAAACCAGTCGTCCGATTTTGATGAAATTTGGTATGGAGGTACTAATCCACGGTATCTCCAGGCGTTTTTTTCATTTTTGTGAATTTTTTATTTTTAAGGGTAATTTTCCCATAAAAACCCATAAAATAACGGAAAAATTAACTTTTCTCAAAAACGGCTCTAACGATTTTGATTAAAATTTTATAGTTTATTAGGGACCTAAAGTACTATAAACTGTAAAATTTTAATCAAAATCGTTCAGGCCGTTTTTGAGAAAAGTTGATTTTTCAATTATTTTATGGAATTTTATGGGAAAATAACTGTTAAAAATAAAAAAATCACAATAAATTGGTAATAGTATTTTTTTATTAAGTTTATATAATGAGGGAGAAAGTATGTGTCAGTGTCCTGATACCGTTTATTTTCTGTTAATTCGTGGAATAAATTTAAAAATTTGGTATCATTTTGAAGTATTGTCATATGCGGATGTTTATTTCTAAATACATTTTCAATAACTGTTTTATTGTTTTCATAAACGTATGTATAAACAGTAAAAAACAGTTAACTTTATTAATTTTTTACTCAGATGCAATAAGAGATATTGCACAAAATCTTAGCAATCACCACCCACAATCTATTTTACTTTAAGAAAAACAATACAGCTTTCGTTATTTTATTCAATTGGTTGTTATGGTAATAAATGTAAATACATGTGTTGGTTTATCATTCTACGCCTAACCTAAGAATTTTTCCGATTAAATTTATAAATATTGAAATAAAAAAAGGTTTTTATCGAAATGAATTATAGCCTATGTTTGGTGTAGCAGTGTAGCTTTTTATTAGTAAAACTATGTTTTCAATCTTTTTAGTAGTGCCAGAGATTACCCCCTACATACAAACAAACAAACAAACATAACATATGTTTTAGAAGGTTCTATTGGGGGTTGGTGTGCGGAGCACGCAGGGGTCTCCCCGAGTTTGTTAATAAAACTCCATGGTTAAATCACAATATATATATATATATATATATATATATATGGTCACGAGTTTATTTTTATGGAAGAATATTTGATTGGTTGTTTAATGTCATAAATAAATATTATGATAATCAAAACGCCATAAACGTTCATGGCAAATCAGGTTTTTCCTATGCGAGCGAAGCGAAGGTCGAGGTGCACACTCGCAAAGTAAAGTCAATACTCCAAGGCCGCAAGGTCGAAATGCTAAACGATGCGAGCGTAACGAAGCAACGTGTGAGCCGGGGCTGGAAGATAAGGTACAAAACAAATTCTACTAATATATAAGTCATACACAAGGCAACTATTCAGCACCTTCGTGAGTAGACCAATTTCCCAAATAGTTGGTTGAAACCCTAAAACATATAAACTTAATTTAGGAAATTCGCTCAACTCACGTCAGCGGTTCAGCATTGTGATCGCTTTATTCAATACTTATAACTGAAACACATGGGGATTGATCATAAACTTAGTTTTACCTTTAATCATAGATACACTCTTTATAAGCAAAAATAATGGCATCTGTGAGAAAGATAAATGGTCGTCATGGGTTGTCATGTCTCTATCTCATTCCTATTTTCTACTTTTTTTAGTTGGTTTATACAGCTAACGTATAGACTACCTACAAATCCTTAGAGAAATTATGTGTAGAAAATTGTTTCCAATTGAACACTTCAAGTCCCATGTACACACTTATTGTACACAGACGACTCTTTACTCAGTTTATGTGTGCACTCAATTATACACACTGAATGCTCTGCCCATGTGTACTCTAAAGTGCATTGTTTAAATACGAGGGCAGTGATTAGTTCAGTAAAGGAACAGTCAACTATATTAATAAATTGTGTTTTACTGTAGATTCAAAAACTAATCTACTGTGGATTGTGATTACATTTTAGTGTGATCAAGTAGCAAAGTTTAGTGGTTGGTGAAGTTTGTAATAATTAATGTTAGTAGTGTCACGGGAAGAATTTCTTTATTCCCTAAATTGCAGGATTTCCTGATCACTGATGACCTAAGGAGGCTTAATTTCCTCCAGACATTCCGGTGTATAATTTAATTACTACTGCAACTCGCAGAACTATAGTTCGTTTATTTTGTTTGTCGCCGTTCCGACTACTGCTATAATTTAATATAATGTTACTCCTTACCGTCACTTGTCATATTGTAAAACAATGGCTGTTTCGGCTATTCAGCCATTATCAAGTTATTGGAGAATATCCTCCGTTGTCATAGATCACTTAACTCTTAATAAAAACATATTCACAAACATTTAAATAAATTATTCACAAAAATACATTTAATAAAACCATGTCAGATGAACCTACTGTCTCGCACTATTGTTTATCTATGTGAAGTATGGAAAATGGTTTGTCATTAGGAAAGACAGTAAGATAAGGTATGTTATGTTTCTGTTATTATAGTGTCATATAATGCGTTTGATTCAAAAAATAATTCTCATTAAATATTATATCCCGATTCGATTTGAACATTTCATATATTTCGTACTGTTCCAGCGTATTCATAAATTTTGCTTTTTTCTTTGCAATGGTGTAGTATTTTTATGGTGTCATCGATTTCAGTGTAGTTGTGGTTATTTAAAATAAAGTGTTCGGTGTATTTCGATTAAATTTTTCGATGACGTAGCATTTGTTTGGGTGTCGGGAAGGATCTGCCCGTTATTCCAATGTATTTCTTTGGGCAATCGGTACACGATACTGCGTAAGCCCCTGTGCTACAAATTTGTCACCTTTAACTTTGTGTTCATTATGCTCTGTAAGTTGTTCTTAGTTTGAAGTGAAGTGTATGTCTTTTCGATGAGAGTTGACAGCCGAGTTTTTACTATCTTTACGATTTAAAATAAAGATTTTGAAAATCCATCTTAAGTCTTAAATTGGGTTTGCGTCTGTGACCCTATAAGGAAATACATTCAAATTTTCGTATTTCTGTATTCAGTAGTTTTTCAACTACGTTGATTCTATATATATATACAATGTTTCACTTATTGTTTTAAACTAACTGTCATAGGAAACAAAATTTGCAGACTTTGATTGTGATTTACGCAGTAACATTGTCAAATAGACACAACTTGTACCAGCTATTTGTAATTCATCATGCAGTGAGTAATCTGGTTCATACAGCGAACGTATGTTTTAGTAGCACATCAGTATGTGATTTATGATCAAGCCAGCAGTGGAGTAGTTCGTTTACTCGCTATTTTTGCCGTAACAATGCATGGAAGATGCATTATACGTACTAATGAAATATTAAATATGTTTAGTCCAAAATCTGTTTTTTTTTAAATATATATTTCTTATGTCCACAATGTTGCAACAAATGTAAAGTAGATTATTATTTAAAATATATATTAACTGTATATATGTTGGTTTAAAAGGCCTACTTGAATTTAACTAATGCAAAGCATTTTGGATATACGTTGTGATAAATATTTAATCTCTTTGGTACAAAGTCGATATTTAGTTTGTTTTTCATCTACCTTAACCTATTTTTACCCCAACCACATGTATTGGTCCATCTTAAAGTAAATACTTTAAGAGAAACTTCAAAAAAAAAAATCAATCAAACATTTAAACATTTTCGAATAAGATAAGATTGTTGACCTGGTAACAAATAGTGGTTGCAAGTTAATTGATGTATACAAATATTTTGTAATGTTATCACTGTTTAAAAAACCAATATTAAGTCGCTATAGCAGAATGCTAATATGTGGTTGAAACGTAAAAACTGCATTGTACTTTGCATTTAAAAGCTTAAGCTAAACATAATGGCTAAGTTAGGAGAAAATATGTAATTCAATTCAAGTTAAATATTTTTTATTTGATTTATTTTAGTAACATATCCCGCTCACAGAGTCAGTAATTAATTAAAACCTAAGTTAATTAAATAAAGAGAACAAAGGCGTACATGTTTTTAATTAAATTAGTTTTCTGCTTTGATTTCCTTTCATGAGCATCTAGGTTATACTGTACTTTGTATTTGACAAATAAAAAAATAAAAAACTTAATTATTTAACTACTTCAAGTATAATGTCCAGAAACATATCAATCGATACAACCAGTTTGTGTTTTATATGTATATTCAGAGTAACTTCTACATCTAAAGTGAAATAAATCTTATAAAAATATAAAAGGAGCGGTTGAAACAAATAAATTTTAGTTAAATGTATTTATTGAGAAAACAAAAATTGTAAAGTGGAAAAATTAATGTATACTCGTTTGTGTATTCATTGAAAAGATAAATACAAATAAAAGTATTTTATACACATTTACAAACAAAATAAATCAATTAATGATATTTATTGTGACACTGTACGTTATAGATCAGGACTCAACAGGGACAATATTAATATATTAAATTTAATTCTAAAACACTTTTTTTTTAATTACTAGAGGGGCAGTTGACAAAACATAAAATTCCTTATAAAATTGTTTGGTTATATGCTTTTGTGTCTGTTTATCTCTGGGCCCCATCATAACACTGGCAACAGGGCCACATATGTCGCAGTACCTTTTAAATGATTTTAGTTTCATTCATCTCATTTTATAATAAATACTAATTAAATGTAATAACGTTTTTTATGTTCACGTACTGTCACAAAAATTTGGTTAACTAAGCTGCCAGCACTATATCATTTTAGAATTTACATTCTAGAACAAATATTTAGTCGGTGAATACAACATCTACAAGTACTGTTCTCTGAGAATTTGTACGAACTGTCCTTTACTACTTGGCAGACAGAAACCAACAGAGTGATTTGGTGCCCTCTAAGGTAATAAATGTAGGATAGATTGCCAACTAAACAAAATATTGAACTCAAAATGTAATTTACTAAGAAAGTTTCCGTTTCCGTCAGAGGTTAATCAAGGATTTAGTGCGTCTTTCTTATTCGGTTTCTATACTTTATTGGCTGATACTGAGCTACATAACCTAGTTTCTAGTTAGTGAGTTAATGTCCATGTTATTGTACTGGGTGTTACAAAGTTGTTAATTACAGGAAATATATTCAAATAACTAAGTTGTTGAATCACGCTGCTGTGTACTGCTGACTTGAGATGAGAAAATTTGTAAAATTAGGTTTATATATTTTAGTGTTTCAACTAAATATTTGGGAAATTGGTCTTCTAACGAAGGCGGTGAATAGGTGTCCGCGTGTACGAAATAAAGTAGTAAAATGTGTTTGCACTTGTTAATAAAATATATGCTATTTGTTAGAGCCACTCCGATTCCCACCTTCCTTTAGCCACTACTGCCATGTCATCTACATACCCAACTAGCTTCAGGATAGTTAAGCCAGAGCACTCCATCATATGTTCCAGAGCAAGGGCCTCAGGGCAGAGCCTTGAACTCTGCATGCCATGTCAGTCTCTTCACTCTCTCCAATTAGCAACTTTCTACTGTCCAGGTAGCACATAACTATCCTTATAAGATATTTTGGGAAGCCCATCCTTGCAGAGTCACAGGTATGAAGAGATAGTAGCTCATAACTATCCTTATAAGATATTTTTGGATACCCCCCTTGCCTCTAGACACAGGTCTAAAAAACTACCTGGTCTTTAGCCAAGATTCGAAAATGGGATCTTTTATTCAGGAAGATTACAAATATACACTCGTCTAAGACCAGTCTTTAAAATCTGACAAATTAACAATTAACTCTTAGTTACTTTACTTTCTCCCAATCTTTTCGCTACAAAGAAATATATGTACAAAAGTAAAAACAAATACATCATCACCATATAGTCATAATAAGCTTGCTTGTTTTTCTCCTAACTTTATTTGTATATACTACACAAGCGAGAGGTAAAGAAATAATCATAAATAATCTTACCCCTTCTCCTCTTGCTAGTATGCAACGTAATTTTGGTAAATGTTGAAGCATAACATGTCTTTTCAGTGTTTTATAAAAATACTAGCTAGCCCGAACCGGCTTTACACGGATAGACAAATCAACCTGATACTAACAATTAGCCCAAGTGTTTTTGTTTTTTGTAAAAAAAAAAATTAATTGTAGGCCTAACCTAAAATTATATTCAGTTTTTGATCCAAATCAGTTGTTGATCAAAATCAGCTGTTTTAAGCTTTTCATACGAACAGCTGTTTTTTGTGCCCCTGATAAAATCAAAAGAAATATTTCTTCTTCTTCCTTAAGAAGAACATAAGATTAACATTGAAACTTTTAGGGCCACTGGGGCGTAGCCCTAATGTCCTAGGACTTCGGTAAATGGCCTAAAACCTTCCCAGGGTTAACCTGTGTTACTATGCAAAATTTCAAAGCAATTGGATGGACGGTTTGGTAACGCATAAAGGACAAACATACAGACAAACGGACATACATTGAATGTTATATATATAGATGATTTTATTTGTACCTAACGCCATTCTTCCAAGCCGCTGTCGAATTATAAAAAAATGTAAAAAAGAAATTAAACAAACGTTCCAGAAGTGAACAAAAAACTTATTTTTTTATAGAAACGAGAATTTCATTCAGTGAGATGTTTGTAAACAATGGAAAGGAACTTACCGCTTGTTATTTCAGCACGACCACACAGCTCAAGGCGTGCAACACTAAACTTTACTACGGTGTTTGGATTGCACGCGTTTTTATTTGTAAAAAAAATTGTTTTGCTTTTTGAAAACATTGGTTTAATATTTTTACGTATTAACATTATACACGCACTAAAATATTAAATACAATTTTGATCTGTAAAATAACCATTCAATTAGTTCTATAAATAGATACTATAGCATAAAGTTATAAATAATTGTTAATGTAAATACAATGTATACATAGTTATCCTTAAATAATGCATACCTTGCTTATACATTTGCTGTGCAGTTTCGTTTGTTAATAGTATATCAAATCATGCAGTTATGTTTAGGTACATAATCCTATTTACTGCAGTTTTCGTTTTAATAAATGCTAAATAATAAAAATAAAAGCAAACAAAAATAATAATGCTTTTTATTAGATTTAGGACTTACCGTCTTCAATATTCCTTTTCGTCGCTAAACGACGGCCGTTTCGGCTATTCAGCCATTTTCAAGTTTATCAGGTTTCTCTTCGTCACTTACACATAACTATAACTAACACAACGAGAACACAATAAATAAATAAAACACACTTACACGCCCGTATTGCTGAAACTCGTGGTGAGCGACCACATACGACGCTGTAACGGTACGCACTGATAGTATGCACAATGAATACTTAAATGTACGTATTGCTTAAGGTACGTCCCATGAATAATTGAAATAAATTCGACTGCAATCTAACGGCGAATATTTGAACTAAATAACTTCTCACTGTAGTAATTTATAAAACCATGCATAACTACAAATATACTATTACTACTCTAACTGTGCATAGTATATAATATATCAAGTTTGAATAGCTATTTGTGTAAAGGCTTGACTAGCATAACGCAGTTGAGCCACAAAATCAATTCATATTGCAGTATTTAGATATAAATGTTAAGAATATAGAGATGTGAATTCTCGTACCAATATACTTCATGGGATTGCTATAGCCACCGTGTAGTTTTTTTTACTAATTTATAAAGAGGTAAATTTGTTTGTATGTAGGGGTAATCTCACACTTTCCTATAATTAAAAAATAATTTCCCAGCCGGGGATCAAACCAGGGATTTTAGCGTGGAAGTCGAGTGCGTTAACCACTCACCCACCGAGACTCTTGAGGTATCTCTTGCAGAGAAAAGGTATAAAAGGGCACTTTCCGGATTTTACTCCTAACGCGTGACGCGGTTTTTCGACCGACACCCCATCCCGATTACAACGGGCGCAAAGAAATATAACTTTAAAAAATACTAATAAAAAGGTACACTATCCCTGAATATAACCATTGTATTTGGATAATGATGTATGATATAACAAAGGCTAGAATTCATTTTGAGTAAATTTGTATTTCAATATTTGTAAATTAAGGATCCGATCCAGTAAAACAGAGCCTTATCTATTTCCCTATCTATAGCCTTATCTATACATTGCAGTTTCTTGCAGCTGAGCGCTTTTGCCTCATTTAAAACCATTTTATAAATCCATCTTTTGTAATTGAGAGCTGAAAAAAACCCGAATATTCTTTATAAAATTGCGATTCAGTTTAAATAATACATGTATTGTCTAATGAAAACAGTTCAAACTTGGACGATTACGTGACAAATGGAAATTTATGACTGGTTAAAATGTGACCTTAAAAACAATTTTATGATAAAAAATAAACGAAATAAATGGTTTTAAATTTAACATTGCTCTTACGGGATAAAAATCCAAGAAGGCCGCCCACTACAGCAGACCCTTAAAGGCGTACAAAAGTCAGGAGTTAAACCTATAGCGCCTAACAAGTGTATTCATGCTATTTATTTACGTGTTACCACATAAAGTACAGCATAAACATACATGATTTAAGCACCAGGATTTAGCCTGAACAATTATAATAGTATGTTTACGGCAAAAGACTGAAAGATGTTTAACTAAATATTAAAACACTTTCCAGACTTTTACACAATTTCATTCGTTGCGTGCACACTTGTTCCCAGCCGTATAGGTTGAGTCTGTGAGACTTTTCGGCGCCAGGACTACATCGCTATCTCTTTTTGTTAGTACTTTATCCATAGGCCTACTAATATTTTAAAGAGGTAAAATTTGTTTGTATAATATAGGGGTAATCTCTGGAACTACTGAACCGATTGAAACAGGTTTTACTAATAAAAAGCTACAGTATCCCTGAGTAACATGAGCTAGAAATTAATTTGTCGAAAAAAACATTTGTTAGGTCTACATCGAAATTTAAATATTTGTAAATTAAGTCGGAAAAATTTAGTAGGTTAAACCTAATTATAGCGTCTGACAGGAGTATTCGCACTATTTATTTACGTGTTACCACATAAACATATAATAAATAAATTGATTAATTATATAGCCTACTACTTTAATTTGAATGTATACAAATCCTTTAAAATTATATGTCGATACATTTTCTATTTTTGTTCGAAGCCGACAAATCCAGCCATTACGATTGCTTTTTTTGGCACACTGTATTAATTCGCTTAGCAATTTCTTTATCGACCCATTACGTCGTTATTTTTCAACCAATTTGTACAAATGAAGTGTAATTTTATACGTTTTACACTGCAGATTTACAGAAAAATATACAAATCAGAAAATTCACTGTATTTAAGGGGGCACTCCACATTAAAAAAAAATTTTGTTTATTTTTAAATCGAACCTAATTATTTTATGTTTTTATATGAGTGTTGGTTATAGTGACTTTTCCATAAGTTTTGGCCCCCACCCCCTCCCCCCGGGGGGTGGTGGTAATTTTTACGGATTAACCAGGCTTCACTGTGGCAGACATAACTCAAATTGTATTTGAGATAGCCTCATATTTTTTTTAATTTGAAAAGGGCATTCCATTCTACAACCTCTAGTATGGATATCAAATTATATAAAATATTTCTGTAAAAAATGTGTTATTTAATTTTTTATAAAACATTTTGGTAAAATGTTTTTTATCATTTATTAAAATTTTTATTATAGGAGCTAATGTATATCCATACTACAGGTTGTACAATTAAATGTCCTCTTCAAAATAAAAAAAAATTATGAGGTTATCTCAAATACAACAGAACTAGAGTTATGTCTGCCACAGTAAATGAAAACGTGTGAGAACAAAACTTTCGGAAAACGGCCTAGAAAAAGACTGAGTTATTTGGAGAACATACATCTGTATGCCTGAAATACGTTTAAGCGTTTAGTTTTTAGATAAAATAAACTATTTATAGGCATATTATCTATACTTTTAAATACATCAAATTGTTCAGAAAATCACAGGGAACAAAACTAGGTGAAAAAAATATTGTAATTTTTTTTTCATTTTTATCATTATTAAGGTGGATTGCCCCCTTAAAAATAACTGACATTTTAAAATTACTCCATGTTATTTAAACGGGAGAACATTTTTGTAAGAACTAAGCCTTAGTTTGAGAGAACCAGTTACGTGGGCTCATATAACAAATGTACCAATTCGAATCCCAAACATTCCGATACGTCCTAAAAATAAAAAAACATTTCCTCATTCGTTAAAAAAGTACAAATTATAAAGTACTCAAAATCCCCTACGTTATTTATGTGGGAGAATTTTTGTTAAGAAGCTTGCCCTTAGTTTGAGAGAACTTTCAACGTACGCGCATAACATATAACAATCAATTTGAAGCTTATACCTTCCCATACTCAGCAAAAATGTTAAATGTGTAATTTTATTACTTTAATGTGTTAAATAATACAGAACGCAAGTTCCTTCACACCGTTGTGGTAAGTTTTATAGTAAATTGGCGAATTTCCATAGGAATTAAAAATGAGCTATTGCAGTGGCCCTTATGGTGAGACCCAAGGTCGGGAGTAGCAAATGAGCACCGATCATGGTCCCCAGAACACGTTTTGGGGTGTCATTAAAATTCATATATATATATATATATATATATATATATATATATGTGTGTGTGTGTGTGCGTGTGGGTGTGTGTGTGTGTGTGTGTTCGCACTCTAGCGGCCGCATTTCAAGTCCGATTTGGTTGAAATTTGGTACACATGTTGGTTGTCTACGTCGCTCGGGCGAGTTCGTTAGCCAAAAAATCCAACAGCCGGAAGTACGGTTTTTGACCGGAAGTAACTTTTTTTTGAGATTTTTACTACGAGAATGAAATTTTTTAAAGTTTTTTCTAAAAATATAAATGTAGGATGTTATTCTGCACATTTTGTTTTTTTACGCGACCTTATAGCTCGCTTGGTCCCCCCAAAATCGACCAAAACGTAAATTACCACAAAAGTACCTGGTTCGAAGCCAAGTGGTGCAAACTCGCGAGGCCACTAGGCGCAAACAAATTCTACTAATATCTTACGTACACACAGACAGTTCAACGCCTTCGTGAGTAGACCTATTTCCCAAATTGTTGATTGAAACTCTAAAACATAGGCCTATAAACTTAATTTTGGAAATTTGCTGAACTCACGTCAGCGGTCCAGCTGCGTGGTCGAATTATTTTGTATTTACAACTAACAGCTGATTTATTATTAGTGAACTCTCACTACTAGCTGCCCGTATTCGGCCGATGAATATGTCTATAATTCAGTTAATTACTACCTGATTTTAAAAGAATAAGCTGTTTAGGATTTAAAAATTAAAATATTTTTGTACAATGAGTAGTTTTTTTGTAATAACAGGCTGAAAAATGTAAATGGCCGCCATTTTGAAACGAAAAGAGATAATGGCTCAAAACATGCTTTTTTTTTGGTTTTTAAAGGCGAAAAACCTAGGTGGTTATTCTCAAAACATGCTATCAACCTAGGGCATAGCAAGGGTAACCATTCAACCATTGGATTAAATACACTTAACAGTTTTAGACGGACACAGGGTAACCGAAACAAAATATACCCATGGCTATATGACGTTTTAAGTTTCTTTTGGCTCAAGTAGCAATATCCTAACGCTTGTGCATACAGTTTTTAATCACCCGACGATGGACGATCAGGTCCGAAACACGTGTATTGTATGCATATGTTATATTTTAAATTGAAGGTCAAAACTTCAAAAGGATTGCTGGCGGTAAGACTTAATAACTAGTAGTTATTTAAAAGCATATCCGGTTGTTCTAGATCATAAACATAATAACCCTAAAATATATAATATAGGCTAGGTTTTGTTAACGTAGGCCTGTTATCATATAATGAGTGAAATCAGCTGTTATTTTATGCCTGAAGGGGGGTTTACTGTTGACAGCTGCTCAATAACGTAACATATGTCTTTAAAATGAAGTTAGTTATTTTACACGACCATGCGCATGCTCTGTACTATGTTATTACTTCCCCTAAAACTAGAAGGGTACAGTTTGCTAATAATTTTACCCACCAGTTCAACTTGTACGAGTGGATTTTTAATTTTGCTCAATTTAAGGAGAAAGTTTACATTACGGCCCGACGCCATATTGCGGCAAAGATGCCACTTATACGCAAGCAAATGCTCTAATACGTCATTGTAATGTTCAACTATATTTATAAACTTCTAAAATAAACGAAAACATAAAATATTAATAACAAATTTCAAGTAATCTATATATATAAAATTCAATGTATGTACGTTTGTATGTTTGTCCTTTATGCGTTACCAAACCGTCCATCCGATTGCTTTGAAATTTTGCATAGTAACACAGGTTAACCCTGGGAAGGTTTTAGGCCATTTACCGAAGTCCTAGGACATTAGGGCTACGCCCCAGTGACCCTCAAAGTTTCAATGTTAATCTTATGGAAGGTCAGTCTTAAGGAAGATGAAGAAAGATTTCTTTTGATTTTATCAGGGGCACAAAAAACAGCTGTTCGTATGAAAAGCTTAAAACAGCTGATTTTGATCAACAACTGATTTGGATCAAAAAATGAATCTAATTTTAGGTTAGGTAAATCAAGCAATGAGCAGAATCCCATTATAATTTACATCGGCCCTTAGTGATACGAATTACAGGCTTTCAAAGTTTCAAATTAAGCAATAGCAAAGCATTGCCGGGTCAGCTAGTTAACTATAAAAAAAAAACCTGAACTCAATTCACGACTTATTTAACTCGGAAAATATTTGACCGAGCGTAAGCGAGTTCTCCGTTTTAACTCGACCGTTCGGCATTTCGTCTGTGTGTCCATCTCACGATTACGGCCAAATGCCTTGACCGATTTTGATGATTTTTTGCATGAATGTTCTTTATTCCTAGACCGA
The DNA here is from genome assembly GCA_018207615.1 of Philaenus spumarius. Lineage (NCBI taxonomy): Eukaryota > Metazoa > Arthropoda > Insecta > Hemiptera > Aphrophoridae > Philaenus > Philaenus spumarius. The sequence goes on from JAGFPH010001951.1 coordinate 189,058, forward strand.
GCCATGTATATATAAGGTTTTTTTCCATTTTTCATTTTTAACCCCCTAAGTAAAATAAAAATGGCGGCCGAACCGGTTCTC
>JAGFPH010001951.1:189148-202945 GCA_018207615.1 Philaenus spumarius
AGTGAAATTATAATATTTTCCTTACACAAATTTAATTAGAAATCTGACGAAAAACGTTTTTAACTAGCTGGTACGTGCGGCTTCGCTCGCACATGTGATTAAATAAATAAAAGGAATATCGGGTAAATATTACCTTACTATTACAAGCAATTAAGAACAACGATGTTAGATCCGACTTTTGTGGCCAAAACACGTACATTGAGTCTAGCCCAAATCCATATATGTATTTCTTTTAGACCTACGTAAATTATTAACTATGCACCATTAAATACTGAAAATCCCGTTTCCGCCAGTTTGTCACTCATAACTCCTGAACGAACAGAATTTGAGGAGTATTTAACATCTACGAGTACAATTCACATTATTGCACACAGTTTTGATATATATTTAACTGTTAAACCAGCGTATACAGTAAATTAAAACACAGACAATCTTGTCAAAATGTTAAGCTTTTCATCAAAATCAGTTGTTTTATTTATAATGTACTCGTCTCGCGTCTGTTCGCAAAACCCCTAATTTTGTTATTAATTTTTCATTTTTTCTTTTTTAAATGGGAACCTTGGACATTAATCATTGAAAAGTCCTCTACATGCAAATGAAAAGGTTAATCAAAACTATTGGTTAAGCCATTCCGAAGATTAGCCTGGACAGACAGAAAAAAACGAAATAATTCGACCATGCAGCTGAACCGCTGACGTGAGTTGAGTGAATTTAAATAATTAAGTTTATATGCTTTAGGGTTTCAACCAGATTTTTTTAACTTCCCGCTAAGAAAATTGAAAATTTTCTAAAATCGACAAGTTATTGGTTTCACCCCGTTTTTCGAAAATCGAGTATTCATCAGATCTCGACGTTTTGAGGTCCTAGGAGTCTTCCCTGACCACTCCCGAGAGGGTGTCACCCTGTCTGTATGTATGTATGTGTGTGTATGTGGGGGTGTGTGTGGGTGTGGGTATGTGTGTGTGTGTGTAAGTATGTGACCCGCTTATAACTTTTGAACGGCTTAACCGATTGGATCCTACCAAACGGCGTTCTAAAGAGTTCCATCAAACTTAGATTTCCTGAAAATTTCAACTAATTTGGACCGGTAGGTTCTGAGAAATTTCGAAAAAACTAAGAAATAAAAAATTTTCAAATCAGGTTTTTTTGGAATAACTTTTAAACGGCTTTACCGATCATTTCCAAAATCTAATCAGCTTTTAACCTTAAAAAGCGACGTCGATCGCTACCAGTCCGGTCAAAATCGGTTAATTCGTTCGTGAGATATCGCGAACGAAAGAAAACCAAAAAATTGTTTTTTTCTCAATTTCTCCGAAATTTTTCATCAGAAAAATTTTTGTTGTCGATTCTTTCAATGGACTCAAAAAACAGCATCGATTGCCGCAAATCGAATAAAAATCGGTTGATTCATTCGCGAGATATCGTGAACGAAAGAAAATTAAAAAAAGTGTTTTTCCTCAATTTCTCCGAAACTTTTCATCTGAAAAATTTTGGTTGTTGATTCTTTCAATGGACTTAAAAAACTGCATCAATTGCCGCAAATCGCATAAAAATCGGTTGATTCATTCAAAAGTTATGGCAGTTCAAAATTTCCAAAAATAGTGTTTATCAAACTTTCATCATACTTTTGTAATTAAACTTAGCGGGAAGTAACAGGGATGGCCTTTAGGGTCAATCGTTTTCCAAATTTTTTAATTGATCTATTCACGAATGGCTTCCTCTGTGTATGAAATATATTACTAGAATTTCGCTTTGCCTCTCACCGCCAAAATCGGCCATAGACTCGCGGCCCAAGGAAAACCCATCCAAGTGGATTTCTACCGGGTACTCTTATTGTATTTTAAGTTTTGATCGATTTGGGTTTAATCGAACGAGCTATAAATTCGCGTAAGAAAACAAAATTGTCAGAATAATATCCTACATTAAATTTTTTAGGCAAAACTCCAAAAACGTTTAATTCTAGTACGAAAATTCTAAAAAACATTTTACCTCCTGTCAAAATACTGCTTGCTGTTGTTGGATTTTTTCGCTAACGAACTCGTCCGAGCGACATAGACAACCAACGTGTGTACCAAATTTGAACCCAATCGGACTTAAAATGCGGCCGTTAGAGTGCGAATACATTTCCCCCCCTACATACGATATATATTTATACATAAAATTTTTTTAACAATACCCCAAAACGTGTTCTGGGGACCATGATTGGTGCCTATTTTCTACACCCGAACTTAGGTCTCGCCATAAGGGTCACTGAAATAACTCATCTTTCCAATTTAATTTCGCTAAAAATGCAGGTTTTGGTTTCGGTAAAGTACGAATAAACATTTGAGCTTAGAAAAAAGTATTTATTTCGAAATTACAGACACTTCAATTTTATTTACATGTATGCCTACAGATAAACTGTAATTTATTATGTTGTGTTTTCTCGTATACTCTGTCCGAAAGAACTATTTTATTAGGAATGCTATTAAAGTTTCATAGAATGTAAGCGTTGCTAATGACAGATGTCAGCACCTACCTGCTTGATAGTTTCAAATCCATTATGAATATACTTGAACTTCAATAGAGTTTGACAGTTAATCGAGTTCTATTGAATAAATGGCATTACTCATAGCATATTCAAGTCACTTTCAAATAATTCAAACTGAAGCCCTTACAGTTATCAACATTTTTCATATTTGAATTTTTTTCATTTCTCTATTGGCTTAAAATTTACAGAAAATATTGTTTTTCTCTTTTTAAAATCCGGGTTTTAGTTGTCAACATTAAATCATAACAAAATTTAAGCTAACATAAAATAATACTGTAATAGCATTTGAAACAAAGAAATATGAAAAAATTTAATAATAATACCACAGTAGCGACGGAAGCGCCCCCACTTTTAAAGGAATAAAAAATTTGACTGATAACGAAAAGATAAGGATCATTGAATTAGATGCTCATTCATGAGTATTCCTGATGTATTGTTCAAACTTGAGTCATTATTTAATCTACCTTTACTGCACCCGGTCAAAGTCTATTAAAGGTTCAGTGCAGGTTTTGCTGTTGCTTAGGCAGTTTGTTTTGACAATCGTTCTGTGTTAGTGGAGTTTGGTATCTTTGTGCAGTGTCAACATGGCGTACACAAATAATGAAGCTTTTGACATGCTTATGATTTTGGGGGAGTGTTACCAAAACTTTACGGCTGCTGCTGCGCTTTATGCTAATGATTATCCAGAGAGGCAACATCCAATGTGTCTAGGCAGGCATTTAGAAGACTGGCAGACCGTGTGCGCGAGACGGGACATGTGCAGCCTAACCATGGCCACAAAAACCAAGAAATTGCTAAACCAGTGAGAGATGAGAGGACTGCTGATTTTTTGGCTGCAGTGCAGGTAAATCCTCATTATTCTGTCAGAAGATTGTCTGTGGAATCCGGAATTAGACCAATGTCCCCAATTCTCCAATATGGAGAATTTTGAAAGAAAATAAATTACACCCATACCGAATGTCAGTCCACCAAGAGTTAGACGAAAACGACTTCCTGAACAGACAAAATTTTTTTAATTGGGTTAGAGAACAGCTCCAAGAAGATCCCTTTTTTCCGGTAAAGTGTTGTGGTGCGATGAAGCTACTTTTTGAAGTAATGGAGAGGTTAACGATCACAATATGCGGTATTGGGCATTCGAAACCCCCCATTGCATGAGGGAGGTTGACAACCAAAGATATTGGGTACTAAACACTTGGTGTGGAATCATAGGTAATAGAATAATTGGGCCTCATTTCTTCGAAGGTAATTTGAATGGAAATATGAACAATCACTTTTTTTTAGAAATCTTACCTAATTTGCTACAAAAAGTTCCACAAGAAATTAGAAATACTATGTGGTTCTTACAAGATGGTGCGCCTGCACACTTTGCAATTGCAGCTCGTCAAACTTTGGACCAGCAATTTCCTGGGCGATGGATAGGAAGAGGAGGCCCAACAAACTTTCCTCCGAGGTCTCCTGATCTAACATGTATGGACTTCTATTTATGGAGAAGACTCAAAGAAATTGTTTACAGAAATCGGCCTATTACAAGAGAAGAAATGCAAGATAGAATAAGAAATGCAGTGGCGTCGATAAACATGGAGGAAGTACTGCGAGCAGTTGATTCCTTTCCAACCCGTGTTGATTTGTAAATGGAACAAAATGGACGACAATTTGAACACCTGTAAGCTGTTCCAGGGAATTAACTGGTGAGCAGTTATTTTTAAGCCTACTATAACGTACACAAAAACTCAGTAATTCTAAGAAAAACAATATTTTTCTGTAAATTTTAAGCCAATAGAGAAATTAAAAAAACTCAAATATGAAAAATGTTGATAATTGTAAGGGCTTCAATTTGATATGTAAAATGACCCACATTGCAATTTGAAAATTTTGAGATATTGAAATTTTAAACTTCTAAAATTATAAATTTTTAAACCTGCTAAAAATGTGAGAAAACCTACCAAAATTAGGTATTGTTTGAAAGGGCACATTTTTTTCAATGTACTTTAAAAATTGTAGCTGTTAAATAAATGTTTTTTGTCAGATGTAAAAAGATGTATAAACTTAAGTTTTTATGATGTTTCGGGCCACCCTGTATTGACGGTGCAAGATAAATGAAAAACATTTTTTTTAATGGTCAGTGTACCGAGACCTTTAAAATGAGGTACAACACGACCTACCTTTACATTTGAAAATTTCCCAAAAACCAACCCCCACCCCCAAAAATACCCTTTTAGGCATTTCACAGGGTTGAAAATATTTTTCCTGAATTCCTTGGGGCCAAAATAGCCCCAACTATTTATCAGTTTAAACTAAATGTCTAAGTATACTCGTTTCAATGCTATACAAGCCGGCCACCCGTTCTGATACATCCTGTATACATATATATGATTTTTAATGACACCCCAAAACGTGTTCTGGAGACCATGATCGGTGCTCATTTGCTACTCCCGACCTTGGGTATTCGCTAATAAAAGATACATGTGCAAAGATACATCACGTCTACGGACAGCATGTATTCTAAGATTATATGCGTGTATACAGAGTGTTCATGAAGTCCCTTTAACCATCCTCATTGTTTTTGTTACTGAAAATAAGTTAACAGGGAGCTTAGGGGGGTAAGGGGGGTTACAAATTTAAAATATAAAGGTAGGTCATGTAATGCACCATTGTAAAGCGTATTAAAAGAGAAACACAATGGCGCAAACTAGAGCTTAATATCTTGTTTTATTTCCAAGTAATGGACAATCAAAGTTCTGGAAAATAACATACAACCTACTTATTCCTAATATTAACAAAATAATAACCTGCTGATAACAATATCATTTTCCATCAATTTTCACAAAGCAAAGAAAAGTATTTTTAATTTGGCCCATACAAACAAATCGTATCACCTAATTTCAAGGTACCTAAATTTATAAAAGACAAATACTTTTGAAAGAATATATCAATTTCAAAATTAAAAGAAGTTTTAGGCCTATTTGTCTGTATTTGTTTAAACTATTCCTTACATGAAAGAATTAGTACAAAATCATTATAATGCATAGTATTAAAAAAAAAAACGCCCTTCCTTTAAACATCTTCCTGAACAAATTTTAAATGATACAATACTTGATTTATTGCCATAATCGGTTCATTCCGTATCGTGCATTCCCGTATTTTTTTCTGTTAACAAAAACAATAAATTGAATCGTCCCTTATTTATTTAGTGTTTTCTAAAGCAAAGAGAAACTTTAAGCCCTTGTCACGTTTGCAGGAAGATTTATGAAACGATTCTGGGTAAAAACTGTCTCGGAACGATTTACTTGTTATGGAACTCTCTTGCCCTTTTCCGGTACGTGCGAATAAAAGTGCATTTATTGTGTTTTATAGAATATCATTTTGCATTATATAGTTGTCGAACTTTGTTTGGTGATTTGCTTATTACCAAAAGAATGGGACAAAAGTTCGCCCATCAAGACTTCAGTCTACATCTGAGATTTTAATTTGTGTAATACGTTAAACAAACTTTTGGTAAAGTGCTTCATATCCTCAACTGCTTCGCTGAAGCAAGAATTATAAAATACTAGTGCACCCGGTAGTGCTTGATTTTAGTATAAAAATATATATTTAAATTAAATTAAGAAACACGATTCGGTGATTGACTTGTGATTAAAATAAGATGTTTATGTTCAGGGCAGGTGGTAGAACGCGTATAAAACACATGGGTGTTTAATTTTAATGAAACTTATTTTATATGGCTATCCATCCCATTTAATTATTATTTAATTTTAAAGGTAGTTATACCATTTCATTTCATTGACTTAAGGGTCTGCTCCAGTAAATAAGAAAGCAACCGGCGATGCCAGTGCTTCACTCTATAGCCGTATCTAAACAGTGCAATTATTTCTTGCAGCTGAGCGCTTTCACATTGCCTCATTTCAAAACATTTTATAAATCCATCTTTTGTAATTGAGTGCTGGAAAAAAAAACTGAATATTCTTTATAAAATTACGGATCCGGCTTGCTAATCACTTTTAATTATACCTTTTTTATTTTGTAAAGAAAAAGTTCAAACTTGGTAATTAAAAAATGAAAGTGATTTAAAAAGATTATTATAATTATCCCTTACATATTGAAATATTCTTAGAATTCTATGTAGAGTGCATACACAAATACCTCACTCAAAATCATTAGTCACTAAATATATAATGCTTACATTATAATGGTCACTATTTTTCGCATACTTATTAAGCTAGCATGTGCTTTAAGCTAGCATGTGCTTTAAGCTAGCATTTGCTTTAAGCTAGCATGTGCTTTAAGCTAGCATTTGCTTTAAGCTAGCATGTGCTTTAAGCTAGTATGTGCTTTCAGGTAACATTTGCTTTAAGCTAGCATGTGCTTTAAGCTAGCAAGTGCTTTATGCTAGCATTTGCTTTAATCTAGCATGTGCTTTAAGCAACAACTTAATAACGTGTTATTATATACTATGTATCGTACATTCCCTCTCAACGCGCTTACTTGTCTGTATATACTATATATCGCCAATTCCCTCTTCACGCTCTGACTTGTGTCTACGCAAAAAGTTTGCGTGACGCGAGATTTCAGAAACATAGTCAAGGCAAAGTGCCCAACGGGCCAATAGAAGTTGTCACTTAAAAATGTGAAACGTAAAGCGGATGCGTATTGTGACTGTGGATAAAATGAGACCTTGCAAACAATTGTATGATAAAACATAAACGAAATAAATGGTTTTAAATTTAACATTGCTCTTACGGGATAAAAATCCAAGATGGACGCCACTACATCAGACCCTTAAGAAATCGAATTGCAAACAGTTTTTTATATCACTTATTAATAGTACTAAACAAATTTAGCTTTATAGCTTGTAAGACGTTAGTGCAGTTTGTTTTTATATAGGGGTAGCTACCCCATTTTAATCTCTTTCATTGTAGTTACCATATTCTCTAAACAATCCTGGTACTAATATGTGTAAATTGTGAAATGTGTATTGAAATTAGTTTAGTAGTTTTTGAGAATGTAGAAAAAGTAAATGTATACATTATTACTTAATTTTAAGTGTAGTTATCCTACTTCATCGCTTTGACTTAAGTAATCGAATTGTAAATGTTTTTTATATCATTAAATAATTTTAGATTTATAGCTCATGGGAATTTAGTGAAATTATTTGTATTGTATAGGGGTAGCTACTCCATTTCAACCTCTTGGACTGTAGTAATTGTAACATCTAAACACTATTGACAATGATGTGGATAAAGTGTGAAATGTTTTAGTGAAATCGTTTGAATAGCTGAGTTTATAGAGGACAAAGAAACTAAGAAAAAAAGAAACATTCATGTTTATATAGAGAAATAATTTTGCGCTATACATTTATTGAACTTTGCAATGATTTGTGTATTACCTAAAGAATGGAACGAAAGTTTGCTCACTAAGATTTCAGTTTAAATCTAAAGTTTAAATTTGTTATTGATTAATTCATAATGTAAAAAAGAAATTATGGGTTTATGTAACAGCATATACTTAGTCAAATATAGTTTGTATATATCCTTAATATGTTCGCTGAAGTAAGACTGTTTACCTCTTTTGGCAACAAGATACAACCTAACTACTCACTATATCAAAGCCCACTAAAGAATACCGTTGAGGGACGGGCGTGTGTACACCGAGACCTTGAACGCTCCAATCGCCGTAGTGCGATGTTGTCACGTTCTTCCCACGCTTCTAACTGACTGCGGCTGACTCAACGGATTTATAATTCTTTAAACTGTGCGTTTAAGCCTCGAGCGGTAAATACCAGGAGTGTTCGAGGCTAGTAGATATGGCAACGCTGCGTACCCATCCTATTGGCCGCCTCGCAACGGTATTCTTTAGTGGGCTTTGATATAACTTCTGATATTGCATAAGTTTCACCTGGATATGTTAATTATTTCGTACACCTTATTGTAAAATCACTAACATAAAGTGTCATGGTAGGTCCTAGGAACAGTTGCATACGCAATGCTCTATTTGCATTTGTTGTCGATTTTAGTATTTCACGATTAAGATAGGGTTATGTGGAAATTAGTTGAAGAATATCTCTCTTAGTTAAATGAAATTTTTCTTTTATTCGTCGATTTCAATTAATTCATATTCTAAGAAAGGAATTATGGGTATATGTAACAGCGTAGTCAGATATAGTTTGTTGTAGGAATGATTGGTTTCTTTTGAATAACAGAGTGAACGAAAATATTTTATAAGAATTATCAACGATTCAAACATATATAACAGATGTGATATTCCAACAAAAATTTAATAAATATTTAAAATTGTTCGGCTAATGCACAGTATAACACGTAAGCAACTACTGGTTCCCTATGCTACGTATTAACACAGCACACGCGGCGCATGCTCGTGCTCACAAGTGTGGGACGGAGAGAGTAGAAATGATTTTCCCTCTGTTACTTCACAACTGCCGGTTGAAGAGAACCAGTTTCAAACCTTGTCTCGATCAGGCCAACTCGTGCTACCGTGGCTAGAGATAATGCTACGTATACACATACAGTACGCACTACGCATTGCGCATGCGCATGTTCGTCCGACTCCAAAACATCTGTACAACATTGATCTGAAGCGGAGATATTAAACTTAGCAGGCGGTTGCTCCGTTCAGGCTATAAAATCGCTAACGACGGATACATTAAGGGTGCTGAAACTAAGACAAAGAAAATATGGAACGGTGCGAATGGAAAACAACGTCAAAATTGTGAAGCAATTAAAGCATTTTAATTATTTTAAAGCAGCCAATTAATAGCTCAAGTGATAAAACAAGTAAATTGAATACGAGCTATAAAATAATGGTTTGAAGTTATTTTTTTCACCACTTATTCTTGAATTAATCAAAGCCGAAAATCTAAAGAGTAAGAAATCAGTAGACTCGGATACCATTCCAATATTCTTATTAACGACTAAAAAAATTTATAAATTTGTATAACGAAATGAGATTATATTAACATTATAAATTTAATAGTCAAATATATAATCAAATAAAAACTATTATATTATAATTGGACTAGGTATTCCAAGCACAATTTAATTTTGTTTACCTTTAATTATAAGGATTAACCTATCTATGGGCATTTTTGCCCCCTGTTGGTCATTTATGTACCCTATATATATCTGTATATATAAAAGCCAAAACCCACTGACTCATTGACTCACTGACTCACTGACTCACTGACTCACTCATCACGATTTCTCAAAAACTACCGAACGGATTGGAATGAAATTTGGTATGTAGCTTCCTCTAGGGCCATAGGTGCTCACTAAGAAAGGGTTTGAAAAAATGGAAACTTTAGGGGGGGGGCTTGGGGGGTAAAAATTACTAAATACGATTTTTCCAAAATTACCGGGGTTGGGGGGATTAAAGTTATTAAATCACGATTTCTTAAAAACTACAGAACAGATTGGAATGAAATTTGGTATGTAGCTTCCTCTATGGACATGGGTGCTCACTAAGAAAGGGTATGACAAATTTCGAAATTTTAGGAGGGGTTTGGGGGGATCAAAGTTACTAAAATCATAATTTCAGATCTTTTATTATTATGACAATAGCGCTTTTATTATTTAAGATCTATATATATAAAAGCCAAATACCACTCACTGACTGAACACTTAAAAAGAATACAATTACGTTAAAAAGATTGAAAATACCAACCACCACGGGCAACGCCGTACGGGTCAGCTAGTAATAAATAAAGATATTTTTGATAATACATTAATTCATTCATAATATTATGGAAGTCAGTCTTCTGAACATCCTTAGGAAAGATGAGCTATTAACGAGACCTAAGGTCGGGAATAGTCGATGAGCACCGATAAACGATAACGAACACTTATATGTATTTATGTGTTCGCACTATAACGGCCGCATTTTACGACCGATTTGGTCCAAATATGCTAGACACGATGGTTTTCTACGTCCCTAGGACGAGTTTGTTAGCCGAAACATCCGACTAACGGAAGCACGTTCGGTGACCTAAAGTAACTTTATTTTCTATACGTTTCGAATTAGAATTAATTATACCTTAAAGAGGTCTTACAAATAGTTTTCAATTCATAGGCGTGTATTTAAGGTGGTCTTAGATGAGGCTACATTTAAGGAGACCTAAAGTGAAGAAGACACATAAACAAATTTTACAAAAGTAAATACTTCTAAAACGAATATTTCATTAACTGTACACACAGCTATCCTTTTGTAATTTAACTTGTTAAAGCATCTAAAATGCATCTATTTAGTTTATTTACGAACTTCATAACATTCATGACTTCTTACTTTAATATTGTTGGCACTTACGTCCAACAGTTGGCACAACTTAACAACTACAAAATCACCTACTAAATAAACTGGATGTTGGCTTATAAGCCTAAAATTGTCTCACTTCCTTTCAACTAAACAAACTAACGAATACATCAATAATTATGAAATTTGTATAAGCCTAGTTTATGCATAGCTCAGTATTTACTTTTAGCTATTGCAATATTTAGTTATGCAATGACATCGATAAACTAATGAAATAGCCTTTATTGATTTTAAATTTATTCTGATTGGCACTCCAACTGAATAGTTTTGCAGGACAAGTACAGTATACGTTTTGAGGTTATGTGCATACTGATCGCTTTCATTGTTTTAATTAATCAGATTTCATTATTAACTGTATAATTAAATTAAAATATGTATTGTCACATTTATTTGAACCGTTGGAATATCCGAAACTAACTGAATCTAAATTGTTTTATCAATTCATTTTGTTCAGTAGCCTACTAGTCTAATTATAAAAAATATGGAAAAACTAGTTAATTGTTTTCCTCAAAATTTCTCATGGCATTAAAACACAATGCTATAAATATTGAATGAATACGTTATATTGGTAATCCTCTTTTATTATGATTTATCTGGTACCAATTAACATTTTTTTACCACAAATTTTTTAAACGGTATCTCATTTCAACTTGCAATTTAAAATATTTTTCGAATGGATTATCATAATCCCGAATAACCCGTTTAGGGATCCTTCCATAGTCACAAAATCAATTAATTTAAAAAAATGTCTTCATAATTAGTCATCCATTTCGTGTGTCATAAGAATCACATATGAACTCACTAAATTTCCCCAAAGCGAGTTGGTAGCTACGTTCATAAAATTACCAATTCGAAGGTACCTTTAGGCCTGCTTAGTGAAAAGGAGCGACTCTGCATTGCAAATGTACCTAAGGCAGCCTTTAGGTAACTTTACAGAAGGTTGTAAGGCTTAACTAAAATCTATACTTAAGGTTTGACTCTGTATTCAAAAATCATATCTTAAGGCCTCCTAAACTCTTCCTTTCCTCAAGGCTACCTTAAGAAACGACTATAAATACCAGCCTTAATCGTTCCCGACTGTGACACCCTTCAATCACTAAAACGTATAAACTTAATTTTGGAAATTCGCTCACCTCACGTCAGCAGTTCAGCTGCGTGATCGAACTACTGTAACAACAATAGAACAACTTGTTAAAATACAATTCATATAAACTGGTACATATAATATGGTTGTAACATTTGTATAAAATACAATAATTAATTTTTAAATTTCGCCTATACAAAAAGAATCGTTTTAAATGAAAACTTTCCCCGTAAAGTGCGAACTCAATACGTTAAATTGTTACCGAGCTTGTTACTTTTAGACGGATGTTTCAGATAAATCACTTTCGTGCAAAGCTCCTCCAAAGTGACATACGACAAATGCAACAAGAGATGAAAGGATTTACGTGCGCTTTCGCTTTAATAAATCTATATATTCGCCTCAACCGAATTTCATGAGTGGCAAATGTATACTTCTTAGAATAACACAGGTCTTGTAGACAGTATTTCGTAAAACAAAGTACAACACATAACAACGCATACGTAATCATTATGTTTCTTGGTATTGTAATATTCAGGGTGTAAAAAGGTTCCAAGAATTCAGGTTGTGATTCCCCACATCAAAATAATTGAGTTAATAATTGGTTTATCCTATACCAACAAAGTAAACACAACGTATTGTATGTAGGCTACATATGCTTTTATTATTTTTTATTATTACACATAACTTAACTGTTATCCTTTATCTGATTGTTTTGACAGTTAATTAAATTACAAGTGAAAAAACATAGACCAAGACCGGGAGTTGAACCCGGGACCTGTACGTTTACGTCGTAAATCTCTACCAACCATTACCGCCATTACGATGGAAACGTAAAGGTCCTGGGTTCAACCCCCGGTCTTGTTTATGTTTTTCGCTTGTAATTTAATTAAATATCCCTTGCTGAGGAATTGAGTAAGCGAAAAAAATAAATAAATAAATAATAACTTGACAATTACACCATCCGAATCAAAAGGGCTACAAAAAAAGGGGTCTTGACATGTTTTGTTAAAATGTAGGGTTTTTTAGTAATTTAGGTTTGAAATACTCAAACAGCCGCCATTTTAAAACACATGATTGGATATAATCCTTTATTTTTCTTGAGATAGATCGTTGTTAGGTTAAACGTCGTGCCAATTTTGAACTCAATCAGTCAAACATTTCTCTAGATATGAATTATTTTGTAAAAAAAACATAATGACGGCTAGACAGAAAACGTGGCTTTTCGGGACCTATGTTAATAGGAACTTTTCATCTTATTTTTGTGTGAGGAATCACGCCCTGAATTTTTGGAACCTCTAAACACCCTGAATTATAACATTTTCGATCTTGTTGATGGCTGTAGCCATTTGAACTTGAATTAACAAAATTTTAACAAAACATGGAAGTGAATTTTAAATACTTGTCATTCTATCAGCAGACTAGAGGCTCGTCCGCCGCTCTCTTCTTTCACCAACCCTCGCAGCAGTGACTCGCACCGAACCAAATGGAAACATATTACAGTATTATATAATTCGATCGCTCATCTGAACTGTTGACGTAAGTTGGACAAATTTCCAAAATTAAGTTTATGTGTTTTAGTGTTACAACCGAATTAATTTAGGAAATTTGTCTACTCGCGATTGCTCTGAATAGCTGCCTACGTGTACAAAATATATTTCCACCTCAGCCTCCAGAGCCGCTGGTTTGTTCCGCTCGCTTGTTCGTCCTTGCCGCCTCGGACTGTCGCTTCGATCGCAGCGAACAATCTCGCTTCTCGGGGTAAACAATACGTGGTGCTTTTACGGTATTTTACGTTTTGATTTATTTTGTGTTATAATTTCGTGTAAACGAAAAAAATGTGCAGAATAATCTCTTAAATATATAT
>JAGFPH010001951.1:203045-230755 GCA_018207615.1 Philaenus spumarius
AAACATTAAAATTGGTCCAGAAATAAGGGAGGAGTTGTGTTTACAAAAAACGGCTTCACGTATTATATATAGATAGAGATTATAGATATGATAGACAAAGCACTTTGATAATATGTTAAATTTAGACTTTCCTCGTCTTTGTCTCGTTCAATATTATATTTCTTAAAGCGAATACAATTAACAAAGATGAAAAACATTTGTAACCTCTCATTTTAAAGGATTTGTATGGATCCAAAATAAACTAATATAAAATGTGTTTATTTACTATATGTTTATGTGGTAACACGTAAGTTATTAACACAAATACGCCTGTTAGATGCTACAGATTTACACCTTCGTTTTTTCTCGACTTAATTTGCAAAATAATATTGAAACTACCGGTATACAGTATAAGAGGAGGAACGTGGGAATAAAGGCGTTGAGTAAGCAATTTGACTACACATAAATTATGCTTTGAAAGGCGCTAGATAGGCAATATGTCTACACGAAAATAAATTCAATTCCAGGCTTCTTCAGCCCTGCTAGAAAAGTATTTCTCATTAGATTTTTTGTTTGACAATATTACTCAAAAAGATTCCACGTGTTGGCAGGCGTCAACGGTGGTCGAATATTTTTTAAATAAATTTGAAATATTGATTTTTAAGCAGAACACAATATCCCGAACAGTATATTGGTAAATATTTTGTTCTAAAGATTGTTTTTAATTGTTAACTAGGTGAAAGTATAGTGTCAACGATCATTTTAAATCCAAATTTGGATCACAAAATCTCAGATGATATCTCGACAAAGCGTCTATATCTAGTAGGCCACTAATAAAGACATGCGATGTAATAGTTTCATAATCTCATACTTCCGCCAGCCGTTCAGGTGAACACAAGTTTAGTTTTAAAATAGGACCTAGTTTTTTTTCGAAAGCCGCATAGCTACTAAAAAAGGCGAAACGCAATCGTATATTTATTTTTTTTTAAATATTCTCTAAACAATCCTGGTACTAGTATGTTAAATTGTGAAATGTTTAGTGAAATTAGTTTAGTAGTTTTTGAGAGTATAGAAAAAGTAAGTGTATAGACTATTATTTAATTTTAACGATAATTATTCCATTTCATCACTTTGAATTAAGTACTTTTACATTCAACATATTTTGACATAACATCAAAATATCAAGTAAAATTGACATACATTTTTTTCTCGGTCGAAAATATTCAAATTTTAAAACTAACAACTAACAGTCAACTTATCTTGATTTGAATAACAAAAAAAAAGCTTAACTTTTTCATTTAAAAAATGTATTAAACTGCGATTTTCATATTTTTGTATGAGTTCAAATTAAAAAAACGGAATGACAGGGTTTTTATAAGTGACATTTTGCTCGTTGCCTAATCATACTTTATGAAAAAAGTTGAAAATATTGTTTTCCTATCTAAAATATCAAAAATAGCCAAAAACTATAATGTTAGATTTTGCAAAAACTTCAAATTTCCTACACAGTGTCAAATTACATTTTATCGATAAACATTGTATTAAGTTCTTCACAATAGTAATATTCTTGACAAAGTTGTAGTCAGAACTCATTTCTAACTTTTTCAACAAAAATCTAAATTTTCCTCAAAAATTTAACACGACCACGGTTTTAAAATTAAGTGGTGAAAATTCATCAAAATACTGTTTAATAGTTTGTTACAAAACTATTACAAAACTTTACAAAACAATAAAGATTCTCAAAACCCTGCTATGAAATTTTGGAAAATCCTAAAATACACTAGGTCAATCGTTCTAGAGGTATTTAATTTCATCAAATTGGTTCATATGTCTTTTTTGCTTAATATAGCCTAAGTAAGGCCATCTAAAATAAATTTCTATGAATTGGAAACCATTTGTAATCTCACTTTAAGGTATGATTAGAACTAATTTCCCTTACATGAGGAAGTTTTCACTGACATATACAAGCTTATAATCTTACTTGCTTTCCATAGACGTGAAATATCTTTGCATGTAGTTCGCTTTAATTTGAAAATCCCTTAACTAATCTATTGTAATGCCCTTTATTCAAAATAAGGAATAAATTAACTGTCAAACTCCATAGAAGTTCAAGTATATTCATAATGGATTTGAAACTATCAAGCAGGTAGGTGCTGACACCTGTCATTGGCAACGCTTACATTCTATGAAATTTTAATAGCATTCCTAATAAATTCGTTCAAACAGTGTATATGAGAAAAAACAACAGAATAATTTACAGTTTATCTAAAGGTATACACATAAATAAAATTGAAGTGTCTGTAATTTATTTAATAGGATTAGAAGATATATTGACTATTTTTCTAGTCATTCTATTCTACTCTTTAGTTTCAGATTGGAGATAATGTCTGGTAAAAGTGTTTTGTTTCCAACAAGACACTTCAATTCTTCACAAAGAAAGTAGAAAAGAGACTTGATACAAGACACTAACATTGATTAAATGTCTCTCAACGGTTTTCTTTGTCAGGTCCCTATACACTTACTTACATTGTCAGATTTAAATCTTGCAGATTTAGTTTGTTGGTTGGTTTACACAAAGAAGGCAATATTACGTATGTACAGGATACAATCCTGAACGTTATTTTTAGAAATTTAAATGAAAACAAAATGTTGATTATATAATATAATAGTGGACCTGACAATGCTACGCTATTGCTTGATTTAATTGTAAGGGCGGTTATCCCATTTTATCCCTTTGACTTAAAGTAATCGAATTGCAAATGTTTTTACATCAATTAAGAATAATATTAAATAATTTCAATTTACAGTTTGTAGGATTTTAGTGCAATTTATTTTGTATTGTATAAGGGTCGCTACCCCATTTAAATCTTTTGGTTTGTAGTGACGATATTCTCTAAAATGTCCTGGTATGTGTAAATTTTGAAACTTTAGTAAAATTATTTGAGTAGTTTTTGAGCATACATAACAAGTACGTGAATTATTATTTAATTTTAAGGGTAGTTATTCCATTTTTAACCCATTCCAATTGTGAATCCAAGCCATCCAGTAACCCACTCAAACACACAGACAAAATTTCATCAAAATAATTGGTCCAGCTATTTAGGAGAAGTTCAGTAACATACACACGTACAGAAGGATTATATATATATATAATCCTTTATATATATCCTTTATATCCTTATATATATACATATAAAGATAATTATGTATTATTCTTCAATTAATTTCCTAACTTCAATTCTAACCTTTAAGTAATTCAGATAGCTAGGTCTACGTGTATAAACATTAAAAATTGCAAGACTGTCTAAGTGGGCCGTCTCCCCAGTAACGCAAAAAGCAGGTAAAATTAGTTCACTATTTTTAGTAGTGAAAAATACATAACTTTTTGAGTTACATTACGTTTTGCATTAGTTTTGCAATAATGAAATATATTCTAAACGTTTGCCCCACCCTGTATGTATTGTTGATAAAACAGGATTGTTTGTGGCGAGTTCCATCAGCGCTGACACGTCCTACGTTTAACTTGATTGATGACATGACGTCAAAATAACTGACAACGTATGAAATATGGCATCGACTAGACGACTATAAACCAATCAGACAATGTCACGTGACCAGCATGGCAAGTATTCTTCTGAACACATAAGTTAAATAGGTAGAATACATTTTCTGAATACAGATCACTAGAAAAGTAACTGAGGTAATGTTTAAATATAAAATAAATTTCGAGTATGCAACAACATAATAAATTTACAATTAATTATACACATTGTTACTACAGATTGTATAAATTTATTGTTATACTTGGGATTCGAGATCTGTTTATATTTGTATACAGGTTGACCCGTAATTAATCGGCCAAACTTCAGATTAGGCAGGTCAAGAAATACGAAATTAGGAATAGGGTTTCTCCAAAAACGTTTAGTTTATCTAGACGTCAGCTATATTTTTACAAAATAATTTATTTTCTACCCTTGCGATTTATACATCCTCGATTCGAGTTGGATACTGTCGAATTTCCTCCCGAAGGTCAACAACTTGAAATGTTTTGCATCCTTGGTAAAGTTGGCTACTCTTGAATTTCCTCCCGAAGTCCGACGACTTTGAGTATTTTTTTAAACTTGATTCAAGTTTATTGTTTTTGTAATACAATACTCCCTATCAACTTTAACGACTAAAATAAGACATTATGCAGATTACAATAATTGTGTTTAAACTTGTATTTTTGTATAGTTTTATTTTTGAAGTGAACACTTCTATAGCGACGTTGGGTTTTTTTTTGTAGGGAAGTAAATTGCCGTTTCGCGTCACGTCACGTAACGCAACATTTTCGCTTAGACCGGTGTGTTGATTATGTATACACTCTTATACATATAAATATATATATACTTGTGTATAGTATATATACTTGTGTATAGTATATATGATTGTGTTTAGTATATATGAAGAATATATATTTTATATATATATATATATATATATATAGTGGATGTATGTATATATATGTAAGCAAATTTATATATATTTAAATTTTATAAGAATATCGGAAAAATGCTAAATTTTGATCGGTTCGTAAAAATTGAGTATAATATTATCCCACGCTATGGCATTACTATTGGTGTCTCAAGATTTAAAAAAAATTTGAATCAAGAAACTTCATTTGTTATTTCAGTTACCATAATTCATTTGTTTCTTTTCCGGAATTTGAAAATATTGAAAGTATTCAACCCAATAGCAATATTAGTGCCAATGGTTACTAATTATAGCGACAATCAAGATTAAAAACAAAATATTGATTTAAAAATATTATAAATTACTTTTTTGTTTAATAAATAATATATATATATTATATACCACATGTACGGTTTTAAAATCTTCCATGAAATAAAATGTTAATAAAATATAGTAGTTAATCAATATTCATTTTTCAATTTTTAAAATTCGCATAGAAGTTTTCACCTCTATTTGTGGTCATATGCACACCCAATTTTTTAAAATTATTTAGCATTTATTAAAACAATAACTGCAGTAAATAGAAGAGTTTTTGAATTCTGTACCTAAACATAACTGAATTATTTAATATATTTTTAACAAACGAAACTGGACAGCAAATGTATAGATAAGGTACGCATTATTGAACGGTAACAATGTATATATTGTATTTACATTTACAATTAATTATTTACAACTTTATGCTATAGTATATATTTATTGAGGTAATTAAATGGTTATTTTACAGATAAAAATTGTATTTAATATTTTAGTGGATTTATGACGTTAATACGTAAAAATATTAAACCAATGTTTTTAAGAAGCAAAATAAAATTTATTTAACTAAATAAAAACGCGTGTAATTAATAAACTCGAGAGTAATTTCCAAACACCGTAGGCTCACTGAATGAAATTCTCGTTTCTATAAAAAAATATTTCAGTTTTTTGTTCACTTCAGGAACGTTTGTTTAATTTCTTTTTTACATTTTTACTTTCTCTACCCTATACGTAGTATATGGAGAAAGTATTGTTTTCGTCCAAATTTTCGAATTCGAATTTTTAGTGGAATTATCTGTTTTGGTGCTCCCTGAACCCCCAAAAAATGTTTAGTGGAATTATCTGTGTTGGTGCTCCCTGAACCCAAAAAGTGTTTTTTTTTTGTGATGTCTGTCCGTGTGTTTGTGTGTCTGTTAGGATGTGTACAGCGCTGGAGACCATACCAACTGTCCGATTTTGGTGAAAAATGGTATGTAGGTGTAGTTCTGGAATATCTCCAGGCGTTTTTTCTTTTCATTTTTTCAAATTTTTAATTTTTAAGGGGTTTTACCACCCAAAAATGGCCAAAAAACGAGAAAAATCTAAATTTCTTAAAAACGGCTCTACGATTTTGATAAAATTTTGCTTATTTATAGCCTTTAATGTACCCTACCATATGCAAAAAAACCACATCTTTCTAAAAATTCTCGTTTAGGTAATAATAATGATAATAACTTGTTTTTGCGGTTTTGGCCAAAAAGGGGGTTGTTTTTCAAAATATTTCAACCTTTTTTGTTTGGTGCACATTTGTTCGAAATCGATGGAATAGTTTAAATAATAATAATAATATAATATGGATGTGTGTGCCATGCATCTTATATTTTCCATGGTAACATTTTCCTACTTTTGCAATTCTAAATAACCACCTCCTATGCTACTCTTGGGAAGGTATAAAGTTTCAAATGGGAGAAAGTATGTGGCAGTTATCTGGTACCGTTTATGTATAATTCGACAGCTGCCTGGAAGATTGGCGTAAGATACAAATAAAATCATATTTTTATAAAATATTGAAAAAACATATTATACTTCAACATTTACCAAAATAACGTTGTATGGGTAGCAAGAGGAGAAGGGGTAAGATATGGCATTATTTATGATTATTTCTTTACCTCTCGCTTGTGTAATATACAGGCTGTACAAAACGTTCTGCACTGGTTTAATAATAATTAGTATTTTAAACAAAATAGTACAGCAAAATGGGGCAAAATCGGAAAACACGATTTCGTTGTTTTTTTCCTCCATGTTTAATCGGTTAAAGATATGGATGTGGAAATTTCACCGTTGGTTTTATCTTGAAATTCTACATCGAAATGATGTATCACATGACCACCTTCCCTTTAAAAACAAACAAAGTTACATTCAAAATGGCGGATTTAAGATGGTGGATAAACTTTTTTTAATCTTAATAAATAGTATTTTTACATAGAGTAGGTTCCTCAATCACATCTACCTTCAAATTTTCTTTATATACAAAATATTAAACCAGTGCGGGACTTTTTGCACGCCCTGTATAAAAATAACGTTATGAGAAAAAGAAGCAAGCTTGTTATGACTAGATGCTGATGTTTTTACTTGTACATTTATTGTATTTCTTTGTAGCGTAAGATTAGCAGAAAGTAAAGTAACTAAGAGTTGTTAATTTGTTGGGGTTTTTTAAGGCATGCCTCAGACGAGTGTATATTTAATCTTCTTGATTAAAAGATCCCATTTTTGAACTTGACTAAAAACCAGGTAGCTTTTCATATCTGTATCTAGAGGCAAGGAGGAGTATCCCAAAATCCCAAAATATCTTATAAGGATAGTTATGAGCTACGTGGACAGCAGAAAGTTGCTAGTTGGAGAGACTGACATGTCATGCGGAGTTCGGCAAGGCTCTGTCCTGGAACACTTGCTCTGGAACATATTATTATGGAGTGCTCCAGCTTAACTATCCTGAAGTAGTGGAGCTAGTTGGGTATGTAGATGACCAGTAGTGGCTTAAGGAAGATGGTAATCGGAGTGGCTCCAACAAATAGCATATATTTTATTAACAAGTGCAAACAAATATTACTAATTTATTTCGTACACGTGGACACCTATTCACCGCCTTCGCTAGAAGACCAATTTCCCAAATATTTAGTTGAAACACTAAAATATATAAACCTAATTTGCAAATTTGCTCAACTCAAGTCAGCAGTACACAGCTGCGTGATTCAACAACTTAGTAATTTAAATATAATTTCCTGTAATTAACAACTTTGTAACACCCAGTACAATAACATGGACATTAACTCACTAACTATAAACTAGGTTATGTAGCTCAGTATCAGCCAATAAAGTATAGAAACCGAATAAGAAAGACGCACTAAATCCTTGATTAACCTCTGACGGAAACGGAAACTTTCTTACTATATTACATTTTGAGTTCAATATTTTGTTTAGTTGGCAAGCTATCCTATATTTATTACCTTAGAGGACACCAAATCACTCTGTTTGTTTCTGTCTGCCTAGTAAAGGACAGTTCGTACAAATTCTCAGAGAACAGTACTTGTAGATGCTGTATTCACTGACTAAATATTTGTTCTAGAATGAAAATTCTAAAATGATATAGTGCTGGCAGCTTAATTAACCAAATCATTGTATTAATAAGTGAACATAAAACATGTAAGTACATTTCCTTAGTATTTATTATAAAATGAGAGGAATGAAACGTATATAATTTAAAAGATACTGTGCCGTATATGTGGCCTTGTTGCCAGTGTTATGATGGGCCCCAGAGATATACAGACACAAAAACAATAATATAACCAAACAATTTTCCAAGGAATTTTATGTTTTGTCAACTGCCCCTCTAGTAATTTTAAAAATTATGTTTCAGAATTTAATTGCATATGTTAATTGTCCCTGTTGAGTCCTGTTCTATAACGTACAGTGTCTCAATAAATATCATTAATTGATTTATTTTGTTTGTAAATGTGTATAAAATACATTTATTTATATTTATCATTTCAATGAATACGTAAACGAGTATACGTTAATATTTCCAATTTACAATTTTTTTTTCTCAATAAATACATTTATCTAAAATTTATTTGTTTCAACCGCTCCTTTTATATGATTATAAGATTTATTGGACTGGAGATGTAGAAGTTAATCTGAATATACATACAAAATACAACCTGGTTGTATCGATTGATATGTTTTTGGACTTTATACTTGAAGTAGTTAAATATTTAAGTTTTTTCTTATTTTTGTATTTGTCAAATACAAAGTACACTATAATCTAGATGCTCGTAAAAGGAAATCTCAGTAGAAAACTAATTTATTTAATAACGTGTACGCCTTTGTTCTCTTTATTTAATTAACCAAGGTTTTAATTCATTACTGACTCTGAGAGCTAGATATGTTAATAAAATATATAAAATAAAAAGTATTTAACTTGAATTTAATTACATATTTTCTCCTAATTTAAACATTAGGTTTAGCTTAAGCTTTTAAATGCAAAGTACAATGCAGTTTTTTTCGTTTCAACCACATATAATTATTCTACTATAACGACTTAGTATTTGTTTTTTAAAAACAGTGATAACACTAGAAAATATTTATATAAATGCATTAACTTGAAACCACTTCCTGTTATTAGGTGAACAATCTTATGTTATTTGAAAAGTTTAAATGTTCGATTGATTATTTTTAAAAGTTTCGCTGAAAGTATATACTTTAAGATGAACCAATACACGTGGTTAGGGTAAAAACAGGTTAAATTTGATGAAAAACAAACTAAAGATCGACTTTGTACCAAAGAGATTAAATGTTAATAATAACGTATATCCAAAATGCTTTGCGTTACTTAAATTCAAGTACTACGTAATCCTTTTAAACCAACATATATACAGTTAGTATGTATTTTAAATAATAATCTACTTTACATTTGATGTAACATTGTGGACACAAGAGAAATATATATATATATTAAAAAAAAGAAGAAAAAAAAGAGATATTGGACTAAATACATTTAATATTTCAGTAGTACATATAATGCATCTTCCATACATTGTTACGGCAAAAATAGTGAGTAAAAGAACTAATCCACTGCTGGCTTGATCATAAATCACAAATTGATGTGCTACTGAAACATACGTTCACTGTATGAATCAGATTACTCACTGCCTGATGAATTACGAATATCTGATAAAAGTTGTGTCTATTTGACAATGTTACTGCATAAATCACAATCAAAGTCTTTGCAAATTTTGTTTCTTATGACAGTTAGTTTAAAACAATAAGTGAAACATTGTACATCTATATATATACCAACGTAGTTGAAAAACTACTGAAGACAGAAATACGAAAATTTGAATGTATATTCTTAAAATGGATTTTTCAAAATGTTTTAAAATCATAAAGATAGTAAAAACTCGGGTGTCAACTCCCAGCCAAAACTCATACACTTCGCTTTCAAAACTAAGAACAACTTACAGAGCATAATGAACACAAAGTTAAAGGTGACAAATTTATAGCACAGGGGCTTACGCAGTATCATGCGCCGATTGCCCAAAGAAATACATTGGACTAACGGGCAGATCCTTCGCGACACCCAAACAAATGCTACGTCATCGAAAAATTTAATCGAAATACACGGAACACCATATTTTTAATAACCACAACTGCACTGCAATCGATGACACATTAAAAATACTACACAATTGAAAAAAAAGAAAAATTTATGAATGCGCTGGAACAGTACGAAATGTTCAAATCGAATCCCGATATAAAGAGAATTATTGTTTTGAATCAAACGCATTATATGACACTATAATAACAGAAACATAACAGACCTTATCTTACTGTCTTTCCTAATGACAAACCAGTTTCCATACTTCACATAGATAAGCAATAGTGCGAGACAGTAGGTCCATCTGGCATGGTTTTATTAAATGTGTTTTTGTGAATAATTTATTTAAATGTTTGTGAATATGTTTTTATTAAGAGTTAAGTGATCTATGACAACGGAGGATATTCTCCAATAACTTGATAATGGCTAAATAGCCGAAACAGACATTGTTTTACAATATGACAAGTTACGGTAAGGAGTAACATTATATTAAATTATAGCAGTAGTCGGAATGGCGAGAAACAAAATAAACGAACTATAGTTCTGCGAGTTGCAGTAGTAATTAAATTCTACACCGGAATGTCTGGAGGAAATTAAGCCTCCTTAGGTAATCAGTGTTCAGGAAATCCTGCAATTTAGGGAATAAAGAAATTCTTCCCGTGACACTACTAACATTAATTATTACATACTTCACCAACCACTAAACTTTGCTACTTGATCACACTAAAATGTATTCACAATCTACAATAGATTAGTTTTTGAACCTACAGTAAAACAAAATTTATTAATATAGTTGACTGTTCCTTTACTGAACTGATCACAGCCCGCGTATGTAAACAATGCACTTTAGTGTACACATGGGCAGAGCATTCAGTGTGTATAATTCAGTGCACACATGAACTGAGTAAAGAGTCGGCTGTGTACAAAAAGTGTGTACATGGGACTTGAAGTGTTCAATTGGAAACAATTTTCTACAAATAATTTCTCTAAGGATTTGTATGCACGTCTACACGTCAGCTGTTTAAACCACCTCAAAAAAGTAGAAAATAGCATTGAGATAGAGACATGATAACCCATGTCGACAATTTACCTTTCTCACAGATCCCATATGTTTTCTTATAAAGAGTGTATCTATGATTAAAGGTAAAACTAAGTTTATGATCAATCCCCATGTGTTGCAGTTATAAGTATTGAATAAAGCGATCACAATGCTGAACAGCTGACGTGAGTTGATGAAATTTCCTAAATTAAGTTTATATGTTTTAGTATTTCAACCAACTATTTCGGAAATTGGTCCACTCACGAAGGTGCTGAATAGCTGCCTCTGTATGACATATATTAGTAGAATTTGTTTTGTACCTTATCTTCCAGCCCCTACTCACACGTTGCTTCGTTACGCTCGCATCGTTTAGCAACTCGACCTTGCGGCCTAGGAGTGTGGACTTTACTTTGCGAGTGTGCACCTCGACCTTCCCTTCGCTCGCAGAGGAAAAACCTGATTTACCATGAACTTTTATGGTATTTTGCGTTTTGATTACCATACTATTTATTTATGACATTAAACAACAAATAAACTGCTCTTCCCTAAAAATAATCTCGTGTCCATAGATATATTGTAATTTAATTATGGAGTTTTATTAACAAATAGTTTACTGCTTAGTTAACGTAATTGAAACTACTTTTATTTAACAAAAAAGTACATTCTTTGTTTTGTTAAATTATTTTATGCGAAATAACTTTAATTAAGCGAAGACTTTTATAATAATTATGTTTCAACTCCTTTCTTGTGAAATTTAAAAAACCCTGACTATAGGTATTAACTTTTGCCGCCTTTTTATTCCTTTCCTTTATATTTTTTCTCTGTTATATTCATATACTAGTAAACTCTCGTAATTATAACTTTTTAAGTCTGACTAGGCTCCAGCAGGAAACATGTTATGACTGCTTATTAAAACTCAGTATATTATTATATAAATAACGAGTAATATTGTTAGGATAAATAAATGTAACTTTTAACAATTGCAGCCATTAATGTTAGTTCTAGTGAACAACAAACCCTCAAACCAAATTATAAACCTCAATTGATTGTGTGTACAAATAAAGCTAAATCAATTGATTCGTAGTGAATTTCATAGCTATTTTTGTATTAGTGAATGTCATTGCTTTTTTTGTATTAGTGAATTTCAGTGCTATTTTTGTATTAGTGAATTACATTGCTATTTTTATATTTCATTGATATTTTTATATTAGTGAATTTAATTGCTATTTTTGTATTAGTGAATTTCATTGCTATTTTTGTATTAGTGAATTTTATTGCTATTTTTTTATTAGTGAATTTGCATATTAAAGATGAGCTGTTGCAGTCATTCTTACAGATCAACTTGGTCCAAGGTTGAAGGCTGAGGTGAAAAAAATTCTATTAATATATTTTGTAAACAATTTCAAAAAATAGTTTGTTGAAATTTTAAAGTATGTAAGTTTAGTTTTGGAAATTCGATCAACTCACGTCAGCGGTTCACCTGCGTCATCGAATTATTTGTTATTCTATAGCATTTTCTTCGTCAATATGAATCGATATAATATGTTTGTACTTCTAAATTAATTTTCTAACAAAGAACTCCAAACTTATGACTAATCTAGCGTTACACATAAAATCGATTAAAACATAGAAATCAGCTCTTGTTCTGTCCTCTTTATTTGAAATACCTACGCCTTGTGGTACGCCACAGCAGTCCCGACGCCCTAATGCGATTTAGAAGCGGAAACCGGAAGGAAGATGCGTGCCGAAAGCTAACTTGAGTGGAGGGTGTAAATGATCTGCTGAATAGTTACAAATAATATGAACGTGGTATCATTAAGTTCCTAGGAAAAATAACTACGAGTTTGCGTCATCAACATGCTGTAATAGCAGGATACGTACTTGTTGCTATAAGTATGACGAGTTGCGCTCAGTCCTCGTGGAAGGTTGTATATTGTATAATTCGTACTTGCGAAAAAATGTTTTTGAAGTGAAAACTTCTATAGCGACGTTGGGTATTTCTTGTAGGGAGGTAAATTGCCGTTTCGCGTCACGTCACGTAACGCAACATTTTCGCTTAGACCGGTGTGTTGATTATGTACACCCTCTTATACACATATATATACTTGTGTATAGTAGGCCTATATATTATGAAGAACGACGACCGATGACAATGCAATATAAATTTTTTTGGGTGTAGTAAGTGAGCACTGATCATGGTCCCCAGAACTAGACGAGATTTTCACCCCCTTCAAAACGTCGGATTGATTTGAAACTTTGCACACTTATCAAGGATTGATGACAATGCAATATTAATTTTGTTGGGTGAAGTACTTAAGCACTGATCATAGTACCCAGAACACGTTTTCGGGTGTCATTAAAAACGTTATATACGTGGTGATTCACGACGATATACAGAAACTTCGGGAGCTCATTAATTTTGTTGGGTGTAGTAAGTGAGCACTGATCACGGTCCCTAGACTAAAAAATAAGAAAATAAATAATAGTTTGAAAACTAAAAAATACGTTTTAAAAGCGAACTGAACTAAAAATTTGAAAATAATTATCGCATATATTATTTCTCAAGGCCATTTTTTTGTCGGTACGCCATAACTTCCTTAATACATCATTAAGTTACATGAATGAGGCATCATTTTAAAGCTTTCCTTAACCGCTACACCGGAAAAATAGACAAACAGCTTAAAATTGATGTTTTAATAACAAAAATTGATTTATAAAACTTGTATATTATACTTTGTATGTTCCTAATGAAAGGCGCCATCTATTAACCATCTGTTTGACTAGCATGACAGCTGTTAGTTAGTGTTAGATTGTTTACACTGTAAGATTGTATAGAGAAACTGTTATTTATAAACCAATGTAAATAAATAAACTTAATTAACAGGATTAAATCAACGTGTTAAATCAGGTAAATGTAGGCCTACTCCGAACTTGCGAAATATTCGCACGGGTCAGCTAGTTTTATTTATTAGCTAACCAGGAAATAAAATGTTAATAAAATCCACTAAATCAATATTCATTTTACACGCTGTAAAATTCGCATACAAGTTTTCGCTTCTATTGTGTGGTCATATGCGCACCCAATTTTTTTACTATGTTGACTATAATTTTTATTATTGTAAGAATGATTATAACACTAGTGTGGTGTTTATAAGTGAAGTTAAATTGACAACGTGGAAAGTTGAATGTGTTTACTGTACAAACCTAGACTTAAAAATTTAATTGTTTTTAAAATTTAAGGTTTTTTACCATATTGTGAAATTTCAGATTGAAAATGTGTATACGGAAATGGTAATATTATTGCTTATTATTTTAAATTTCTAAATTTGCTCAGTATTGGTTCAGTGTAGGCCTAACCTAAAATTATGTCATTCAGTTTTCAGATTAAAGCAACATAACCACCGATTTATATTCATGGCGATTTTCACTTCTTTCGGCACTCCTACGACTGCTTTTTTTGTATTAGTGGATATATTGATATGATTTTCTTTCAACATTATCCAGAGATAACGACTTTTAATGCAGTACTTTTATTCAAAAGTTCATACCAAAGTAAGGAAATGCATGTGACAGAATACAAAGTAGGATAGGTTTTGTATTTAAAGTAGGAAGACCAAAGAATGGGATTTGCTTACCTTAAACTACTTGCAAACAAAGTTAAGCCTGAATAAGTATTAAGTTTATTTTCATACTTACCAAACTACTACCATCAAGAATTTATGGAGAAATAAACTTCCTTCAAACTTGTAAATCTCTTTTAACCTCAAAATTCAGAATAAGAGCTAATGTGCGATGTAATTTATACAATAATTCGACCACGCAGATGAACCGCTGACGTGAGTTGAGAGGATTGGAAAAATTAAGTTTGTATGTTTTATCAACCAGGGGTCTACTCGCAAATGCGATGAATAGCTGCCCGCGTGTACGAAATATATTAGTAGAATGTGTATGCACCTCAGAGTCCAGCCCCGGCTCACGCGCTGTTTCATTCATCTCGCAAAGGAAACACTCGTTCGCACCTCGACCATGCGCCCTCGGATCATGCTCGCTTCGCTCCACACGAGAACCAAAAAAGACTTTTGTCAAACTGAAACGAAAATTAGAGCAGTGATAAGTCAAACGATTAAGTGGGTGACTTGGAATGTCTTACGGCAATGAAGGTCGAATATCGTCCACGGGATAAAGAAGGGTAAATTAGCATGGAAGTGTTTGATCAAGACTTACGAAGTCTTCTTTCAAAGCGGTTTTAATTTATTACAACTTTTCCATTGAAAGTATATTGTTTCATCCAACTATTTACAAAATATAAGCGAACAATTCCAAATGTTTACGGTTTTTGTTGTTTTAATAACTCCACAATAAAAAAATCATTGTTTCCGATGAGGGTGATCCCCCCCCCCCCCCCATAAAAACTATTCCCCAAATCATAAAACAATCGGTTTGCTGTTAATTTTTTTTATAAATACTGTAATTAAAATGTTTTAATTACTGGTATAACTATAGACTATTCTGTGTTAGGTTTGAAACGTATTTAAATCTAATCTAATAAAAGTGTTTTAAAACAAATAAATTAATTAGCAATTTGCATACACTTGTGGCATCCGTAGCTCTTTTCTTTCTAAGTTGATTACATTCAAGATTCTACTATGAGATGCATTAATTAATTTTAATTGTACATAGCTTGAACAATGTAAAATGTACAAACTGACCATGGTTACGAGGTGGGATGAGGGAGATTATTAATTTATATTTTGATTATATTAGAAGTAGAATTTTGTTGGTAGCCTACGGTGCAACACCCGATAAAGTCAAATCGCATAGTTGCATTTTGTAGTCAGCCACCGACCGAGCTAGACGAGTAAAACATAGGGGGGAATAAATTCGAGACGGGGCGTTTTGGGTGGGACGAGTGTTAGTAGGTGTACGTTGGGGCGACAAGGGCTGACCGGAAAAAACGGCAAAGTCACAATAAGTTGAAGGAACATTTCTTGTGAATATTTGGGGAAACTGTTTTAGTATCAAGCTAAGTAGAATCAGTTTTGTTTAGTTTATAATAAATAGAAGTTATTATTTATTTGAGTGATATCCATATTTGAGAACTTTGGGAAGTAAATATATTATTTGAGCTCAGTTTTGCCCGTATAGTTAGGCATAGGATGTATAGATATTAAAGCTTATTGTTTCTGAACATGTTAGCAGAGCACTGTATGTAATAGTCTGTTATCTGTTATTGGAATTAAAGATATGTTAAAATATTCTTGATGGGATTTGAGTTATTGTAGCAAATGATCCTCTAACGACATAACTAGAGCGAAGCGAGTAATCTTTAATAAGAAAGGTCCCTACGTAATACTATTAAAGCTGAATTTGTGTAATATTATTCTTATGTGACATAAAAACTATTTAAAATTAGATTATTTTCGTCAAAGTAATGAAATGAGATAACTAAAGCATTGCCGGGTCCACAAGTTAGTTATAATTTATACGGTGTAGAACAAACAGATTAATAATAAGTTGTCAATTTTTTTTACGTTTTGCTGTTTTGCACTTCAAGGCTAATGAAGACGGGACCTACAGTTTTACGTGGAATCCGAACCGCAGCCAATGATGTCTGTTAAGAAACCATTTAGAAAATTATTCGTGATCAATGGGAATTGAACCAGGAACTTTTCCATTGATGGTTGCCATGACGATTGATAAAGCTTTCACGCCTTAACAACCATGGCCATAATAAGTTGTCAATATTAATTAAAAATAAAATTAAGAGCTGTACTGGCAATTTAGTTTTCTTTGCAACATTTTATTATGCTTTTACAGGTAGCCAACTATGTTTAATTTTGTTCGTATGTATGTAGAGTTCACAAACAAAAAAAGTTATTTTCCTCAGTGGTTTCGCTAAAATGAGTACACAAAATCAAATTAACTTTATAATTACATTGATTACGCCATTAACTATTAACTTTGTATCATTAAAATGTTTGAATAGTTCCCATATTCCGTTGAGTTGAATAGTTTTCGAGTTAAATAGCGGAAGTAAGTTAATCTGAATTACAGATTGCACTATTAAAACAACTATTATACCCAGTAAATGTTGTTCTAACAATAAAATACAAAGATTATCCTTTATATAGTAGCGAAGTGCATTCATACCGTTGTAATGCAATGTATAACAGTTGTTGGTATTTCTCAGTGGTTTATTTTAAACAATACAAGAGACATTCCACAACTCCCTCTTTTGCATAGCTTTCAACAAGGTGTATAATATACAATGTTTACCTATATACTTTGCTGTAAATATGCAACAAGTGAAATCCGTGTACAGTTATTGAATAAATAACCGGATTAAAATTCAGAAAATATTTACCTGATTTACGTTTTCTGGATGGTACTTAAGTTCTCTACTTTTTATTTTCTATAATTTTACTGTTGTATAAGGCTTATTCCTAAGCCATCTGGAGTTATTTATGACTGATTACAAAAAAGATCCTCGACTAAGTTAAACATTTCTTTAAATATTATTGTTATTGGAACGAAATAGAAAATGTAATTTCTAACGAAAAAAGTGTTATTTATTGGTTGCTATGGCAATGATAAATATCAAATACGAGGATCGAAAAAAGCGTTACCAAATTGGTTGCTATGGCAATGAATGTAAATACATTCAAGAAACATGTGTTTTGGTTCATCAATTTAAATTAAGAGACGATCGGTTCCGTCCGGCGTAGTTCGGATATTATCTTCAAGCGCTGAAATTTCAGGTTAGTCCTAGAAAGTAATTTTAAGTCTAAGCTTAACATAAAATTATTGTATTTATGTTGCCGTTAAGGCAGGTAAAATAAATTAAACATACACACAATAATTTTAGGTTAGGCCTAGACGGATGAACCAACATTTTATATTTACTGAATGTATTTACAATAAATGCAAATTTAACTGTGTTTACCATCTTAGCTTTCTTGTTATAATTAATTCTACACCTTTATTATAATAACATTAAACATATGGAAACAGTAAATATTTTTAAAATAAAAAACAATCTTATAATAAACGGCAATTGAAAGATTTAAATTATGTGTGTATGTTAAGGCTGGCAAAAGTATTGAAGAAAATTTGTGATGAACTTTGTTCCCGAAGGGGGTTCCCACGACCGCACACATTTACCTTTTTATTATTCGAACATTTGCTTTTATTTGTGAGTTAAAATCAATACACGACTTTTCGAGAATGTGATTCAACTCCCGTTACCAAGTGACTAACAACTAAGGGAACATAAACCCAGACATCTAGGCCTATATAAAGAAAACAATGTAGATCTAAAATATACCACTAACCTTAAGGAGGCACTCCACCATACAAATTTTTTTGTTTATTTTTAAAGCAAACCTAATTATTTTATGTTTTATATATGAGTGTTGGTTATAGTGACTTTTCCATAAGTTTTGGCTCCCATCCCCTCCCTCTGGGGGGTGGGGGGTTTAATTTTTACGGATTCCATTCTACGACCTGTAGTATGGAGATTAAATTATATAAAATATTTCTCTAAAAAATATGTTATTTAATTTTTTTATAAAAAAGTTTAGTAAAATCTTTTTTTAATCATTTCTTAAAATCTTTACTATAGGAAGTAATGTATATCCATACTACAGGTTTTCAATGAAATGTCCTCTTTAAAATAAAAAAAAAAAAAACATTATGAGGCTATCTCAAATACAACTTGAGTTATTCCTGCCACAGTAAATGAAAACGTGTGAAAACAAAACTTTTGGAAAACGGCCTAGAAAAAGATTCAGTTATTTGGAGAATATACATCTGTAAGCCTGAAATATGTGTAAGCGTTTAGTTTTTAAATAAAATAAACTAATTATAAGCATATTATCTATACTTATTGAATATCAAATTGTTCAGAAAATCACAGGGAACAAAACTAGGTGAAAAATAAAAAATGTAATTTTTTGTTATTTTTATCAATATTAAGGTGAAGTGCCCCCTTTTAAACATCTACGCAGTACATCTCAGAGCTGAAACTGAGAAGTCGAAAAAAATATTATGACAAACACAGAAAACACAGGAGTTGATTCATATTCCCGAAACGCCGTGTATTGCTTTTGACGCACAAATGATGGCAAATGTCCGAATAATCAGTAATAATAAAATTGAGCATCCATCTGTAGCCCGCATATAAATAAAATTGAAGTGACTGTCTGTGATTTTAAAATATAAGCTTTTTCTAAGTTCAAATGGTTATTCACACATTACCAGAACCTAAACACACTTTTATAACGTTTTTTTTGTCTATCTGTCTGTTTGTTTGTCCGGGCTAATCTCCGGAGTGGCTGAACGTATTTTGACGAAACTTTCATTAATTTGTAGAGGCTTTTTCAGAGAACATTTTAGGCTAATTTTTATAACGAAAATATTTAAAATTCTTGTTAAAAAATTGAAAAAATGTAAAAATTATTGACAGAATTAGGGATTTTGAGTACAAATGTTGGGGATATTGTGTGTCAATGTCACAGTTACCCCACCACCCGACTTAGGTCCAAGTGGCTTTGACCTAATCAATCATCATCCGTAAAATTCCTATTAAAAAATGCAAAAATTATGAACAAAATTAGGGATTTTGTGGACAAAAATTGGGGATAGTGCGTGTATATTTCGACCTATCTTATATTTTGTACAGTTCACAACTACTTCCATCACCCGACTTATATCCAGTTTCTTCTGTCCTAATCGATCATCATTTTCGTAAAAATATCACAAAATACCATTAGTATGTTAACATCATATGTCACCGCAGGAGTTGTCGAGCGAAGCGAGCATTGACAGAAGTTAATAAATGATAACTTCAAACAGAGAATTTCTTTCAACTTATTTAATATACAATTTGTATAAGTTACCAGCCAAACCCGAAATCTAGAAAAACTAGTTCTGCCTTAAGAGTTCTGCCTTAGTTGAGTTTTCCTAGATTGAAATATTGGGAAAAGCCGCACTTTGAAGTTCCAGTCCATTCGATCAATAAAATTGTATGTCCTTGGAATATTGATCGAAAACAAGCCATGGCCAAGCTAGGTTAGGTTAAGTTAGGTTAGTTATATTTCCTTTAAATACAAGTCAGTGCCCAAAAGACCAAGTAAAAATATGTTACAGACCTAATAGAAATTATGTGACTTTGGAGGATGGGAGTTTTACTACCAACGACCACTTAATCATTTTAGGAAGTACTAATTTATTCTAAACATAAACAGGAGGAGCTAGTTTATCCTGATACTCTTAGGATAAACTAGTTAGTCCTGACCAAACCTAGGCCAATCTGGTTTGTACTGACACTCACGGGAAAATCTAGTTTTACCTAGAACTAGTATTTCCTAAAATTGGGTTTGGCCGGTAATATACACATACAATATAAATCAGAAGTCTAAGTCAGTTGTACATATAACAATTCATTCGAACGGCCGAATATTGTACATCATAGCTTTCACTTTAAATGATGACGAGTATGTCACCGTGCCTTTTCCTTGCCTGGCTTTGGAGGTCACCCACAAGTAAAGATCGTTTATAAAGAGGTAACAGGTAACATTTTAACTTAATGTTTGTTTCGTAAAACCACGTTAAAACCAAATCAGTCTTGAAATAGTAACTACAAGATAAAACAGATATATTTGTTCAAATTTAAAACAAGTAATTAAAATATAATCTTTCTGTGGCTAGATTTAAAGTTTTCTTAATTTTTGAAATCAAGTATGAACTATTTAAACAAAATCCAAACATGATTCCTTGTTTAAACTAATATAATCTTTAAAGTAATGAAATATCAGTTCACAATTTAACAATTTTGCGAACAATATTATTTAAAACTGCGTGTCTTATTTGGAAAAATTCTTAAGTTTAATAATTCGATCAAGCAGCTGAACCGCTGACGTGAGTTGAGCGAATTTCCAAAATTACGTTTATATGTTTTAGGGTTTCAACCAACTCTTTGGGAAATTGGTTTACTCACGAAATAGCTGCCTGCGAGTACGAAATACAGAAGTACAATTTGTTTGCACTTCAGCAATTTGTTGCAATTGCTTTGTTCAGCTATACAGATAGTGCCAAGTAGCGTGAGCATGCTCTGTAACGTCTTACCCTCTCCTACTCGAGTTTGAGTCTTCAGTACAGTCACTGCCAAAAAAGTGTTGATATACAGTAAAATCAACACGACTACATAGCAGACAAGAATTACGTAGGGCTGGCGGCTCTGACTATACTCCGCCGCGAGAGGGGAAATGAGCCGGCGTAGGAGACTTGCACACTCCCCTCTTCGCGCTCCATCCTAATTGGCGCTATCTGTAACAGCTTTGAAAGCCTGCACCTTGACCTTTTGGCTGATTTCAACCAGTTACTTTTACGGTATTTTACGTTTTGATCGATTTTGGGCGAACCAGACGGGCTACAAGGTCGTGTAAAAAAACATAATGTTCAGAATAACCTCGTATAATTATTTCTTCTGAAATAAAACCCACACATATTTTCATTCTATTTGTGAAAAACCTCAAAAAGCTGTCATTTCTTGTATGAAACGTTATTCCGTTTGTTGGATTTATTTGGATTACGAACTCGTGCAAGCGACTTAGAAAACCAACGGGTGTATTACATTTAGCCCAAATAGGACGTAAAATTCGACTTTAGAGTGAGAAAATATATATAAATAAACGGTACCAGGAACTGGCACATACATAGGAACTGGCAAACATATTTAAATTATCAAACAGATTCACTGTGACTTGTAGGGTGGGGTAGGAGAGGTGATTTTTTATTAAAGTAGAAGATAAACTAATAAATATTATTATTATTATCTAGAGAGAAAACTATTCCATCGATTTCGAACAAATTTGCACCAAACACATAAATTAGGCCTAAAAAAGAGATGCACGATAAAAGGTTTTGAATAATTTTGAAAAACAACCCCCTTTATGGCCAAAAACCCCCAAAAATCAGTTATTATTATTATTATTAGCTAAACGAGAATTTTTAGAAAGATGCGGTTTTTATCATATAGTAGTTTACATTAAGGGCTACAAATAAGCAAGTTTTTATCAAAATCGGTAGAGCCGTTTTTATATAAAAAAATAATAACTGATTTCTTGGGTTTTTTTTTGCCAAAAAGGGGGTAGTTTTTCAATATTTTTCAAAACCCTTTTTCGTGCATCTATACAATCCTACTTGACATGTCTGGTGCTAATTTGTTTGAAATCGATCGAATAGTTTTCGCTCTAGCTTTGTATACATACAGACATACATACATACATACATACATACATACAGACATACAGACAGACATTTTGTAAAAAAACCACTTTTTTGGACTCAGGGGGTCCCAAAACGGATATTTTTACAAAAATCTCAACATTGATTTTTTTTTGCGATCACTATAGAAAGTAATAACACTTTTAATGACACTCCAAAACGAGTTCTGGCGATAACGATCGGTGCTCATTGACAACTTTCGACCTTCGGCCTCACAATATTCTCTGCAATAATTAACTACCACGGCGTTATTTCTTTCTTTTGAGTAATTTAAAAAATTCTCAAACATTTGCAATTTCATAGCGTTTAATTTAAATCTTTGTAGTTTGATTTCAGTTAAAAGTTAAAAGCCTATGATAAAGTAAAATTTTAATAATATAACAACTTAAGTGAGTTTATTTAAAAGGCTTTAGATGATAAATTGGTTTTTTTTCAATTAAAATAGAATAATAGTAAAACCATAACTGGTTCATTAAAAGCTCAAATGCATCCTACATAATTTCCTACTACAAGCTTAACTTAACAAAGCATGACATTTCTTGGCAGATAACATTTCAGTTCAATATTTTGTTTAGTTGGCAAGCTGTCCAACATTTATTTCTTCAGAGGACAACAAATCATCCTGCTTGTTAAGTCTGCCAAGGATAGCGTAGTCGTCTCCACCCTTATTCACTTCTGGAGGGAAATGAGGTACACCGCTTCAATTGTAAAGGTCATCCTTACGTCGTATTTATTCGAGTGTTTTAGATCGAATGGAAACTTATAATATCATAATCGTGTGGCTTGGTAAACTGAATTCACTTGGGCGGGTTTAATTGAACGTGCGTACAAAAATTTCTTAAAGAAACCAAATCTATATATTATATAAAAGCGAAATACCACTCACTCACTGACACACTCATCACGATTTCTCAAAAACTTTCGAACGGATTGAAATGAAATTTGGTATGTAGCTTCCTCTAGGGTTATAGGTGCTTACTAAGAAAGGGTTTGAAAAAATTAGAAATTTTATGGGGGGGGGCGGTTTGGGGGGATAAAAGTTTATTAAAAAACGATTTCTTCAAAACTACCGAACGGATTGGAATGAAATTCGTATGTAGCTTCCTCTATGGCCATACGTGCTTACTAAGAAAGAGTTTGAAAAAATTCGAAATTTTAGAGGGGTTTGGGGGGATCAAAGTTATTAAATCACGATTTCTTCAAAACTACCGAACGGATTGGAATGGAATTTGGTATGTAGCTTCCTCTAGGGCCATAAGCGCTCGCTAAGAAAGGGTTTTAAAAAATTCGAAATTTTAGGGAGGTTTGGGGGATCAAAGTCTTTAAATCACGATTTCTTCAAAACGACCGATCGGATTGGATTGAAATTTGGTATGTAGCTTCCTCTAGGGCCATAGGTGCTCACTAAGAATGAGTATGAAATATTTTCCAAATTTTTGGAGGAGTTTAGGGGGATCACAGTTACTAAAATCATAATTTCAGATCTTTTATTATTATGACAATAGTGCTTTTATTATTTAAGATCTATATATATAAAAGCCAAATACCACTCACTGACTGAACACTTAAAAAGAATACAATTACGTTAAAAAGACTGAAAATACCAACCACTACGGGCAACGCCGTACGGGTCAGCTAGTACTGTGATAATTGTAAAACATTTATCGTTATAACGATAGCCTCAAATAGAAATATTCTGTAGAGGTCCCGTAAGCTGTATCGAAATTCTCAACTTCTTAAAAGAATGTTTAGACTATTATTTCATAATTGAATTCTAATTGATCTAACAAAATATGAATAGTTCTGAACCATGATGTGAGTTGAGCGAATTTCCCGAACTAAGTTTATACGTATTTGGGTTTCAACCAACTATTTGTACGAAATATATTAGTTGAATTGTTTTGCACCTCAACCTCCAACCACGGTTCACTCGCTGCTTCCTAGATTCATGTTTGTGCTAGATTATAAGGAGTTGGGGGGAATGAAAAATTTACTCTTTGACTTAAAAATCCCAAAACATTTATTATATCGTATTAACAACAAATAATGTAAATGGCTGAATATACCTACCTTAAACTTGTGTATTTAAAACAATAAAATACATTTACAGAGTATTTAAGCAAAACGCAATGAGTGCATGATTTAAAATATTAAAATTTATTTACTAAATATTTGATAAATTTATTAAAAATCAATCGCCCGTATATATTGCTATACTAACGTAAGCCTTTTGTACTGTATCCAATCGCCTTAAAACTTGTGTTCCTAATTCTTATTAGCGAATTTCCATAGGAAAAATGAGCTACAGCAGTGACCCTTATGGTAAGACCCAAGGACGGGAGTAGCAAATGAGCACCGATCATGGTCTCCAGAACACGTTTTAGGTTGTCATTAAAAATCATATATATGTATATATTTATGTATATAATATGTGTGCGCACTCTAACGGACTCATTTTATGTCCGATTTATCCCAAATTTGGTACGCAGGTTGGATTTTTAAGTGGTTTGAACGAGTTCGTTAGCCAAAAAAATTGACTGGAACCAGACCAAATTTTTAACCGGAAGTAACATGTATATATGTGTGCACACTCTAACGGACGCATTTTATGTCCGATTTTTTCCAAATTTGGTACGCAGGTTGGTTTTCTAAGACGCTTGGACGAGTTCG
The DNA here is from genome assembly GCA_018207615.1 of Philaenus spumarius. NCBI lineage: Eukaryota > Metazoa > Arthropoda > Insecta > Hemiptera > Aphrophoridae > Philaenus > Philaenus spumarius. The sequence continues at coordinate 227,921 of JAGFPH010001951.1, forward strand.
TTAGCTAAAAAAATTGACTGGAACTAGACCAAATTTGTAACCGGAAGTAACATGTATATATGTGTGCACACTCTAACGGACGCATTTTATGTCGGATTTGGTCCAAATTTGGTACGCAGGTTGGATTTCTAAGTTGCTTGAACGAGTTAGTTAGCCAACAAAATTGACAGGAAGTAGACAAAACTTTTGATCTGAGGTAACAATTTTTTGAGATTTTTCTAGAATTACATTTTTTTTAAGTTTTTTTAAAAAAAATAGACGTACGAAATAATTCTGCACATTTTGTTTTTTTACGCGACCTTATATCCCATCTGATACCCCAAAAACAATCAAAACGTAAAATACCGTAAAAGTACCAGAATTAAATCCACGACTTTTACCGTGGTGACCGATGGAAATATATTTGGTACATGATGGCAGCACCTTCGTGAGTAGATCAATTTCCCAAATAGTTGTTTGAAACCCAAAAACATATATAAATTTAATTTTGGAAATTCGCTCAACTCACGTCAGCGGTTCAGCAGCGTGGTCGAATTATTTTTAGTTTTAAAAGAAGTTCTTGTAACACTCTTACTTGTCGCTAGTACAAAATAGTATTGAGAAAGTGTGTTGGTGCGTTTCTCGTATAAAAGCTAGATGAAATAATTGAAACAATAACAAGTCGATCACCGAGCTGAATCGCTGACGTGGGTTGAGCGAATTTCAAAAATTAAGTTCGTATGTTTTAAGGTTACAACCGACTATTTGAGAAATCGGTCTACTTACGAAGGCGCTGGATAGCTGCCTACTTGTACGAAATATATTAGTAGAATTATTTTGCATCTCAGCCTCCAGCCCTGGTTCACGTGCTGCTTCGTTCCGCTCGCATCGGAAAACTCGCTTCGATCCTCGACCTTGCGGCCTCATATTATGGACTGTGCTTCTCGAGTTTGCATCCCGGCAGTTAGCCCCGGGTACTTTGGTATTTCACGTTTTGATCGATTTTGGGGGAAAGAGACGTGCTAACGAAATGTGCAGAATAATCTTCTATATATAATTTTTACTTTCTCCACCCTATACGTAGTATATGGAGAAAGTATTGTTTTCGTCAAAATTTTCGAATTTGAATTTTTAGTGGAATAATTATCTGTTTTGGTGCTCCCTGAACCCCCAAAAAATATTTAGTGGAATTATCTGTGTTGGTGCTCCCTGAACCCAAAAATATTTTTAGTGGAATTATTTGTTTTGGTGCTCCCTGAACCGAAAAAAGTAGTTTTTTTGGTGATGTCTGTCCGTGTGTCTGTGTGTCTGTAAGGATGTGTACAGAGCTGGAGACCATACCAACGGTCCGATTTTGATGAAATTTTGTATGTAGGTGTAGTTCTGGAATATCTCAGGCGTATTTTTTATTTTTTCTAACTTTTTATTTTTAAGGGGTTTTACCCCCCTCCCCCAAAAAATAGCAAAAAACTATAAAAATCAAAATTTCTCCAAAACGGCTGTACCGGTTTTGATAAAATTTGGCTTATTAGTAGCCCTTAACGTACCCTACTATATGCAAAAAACCGCATCTTTCCAAAAATTCTCCTTTATCTAATAATAATAATTATTATTATAAAAAATGAATTTTTGGGGATTTTTTTGGCAAAAAGGGGGTTGTTTTTCAAAAATTTTCAAAACCTTTTTTCGTGCATCTATACAGGCCTAATTGACATAGTTGGTGCAAATTTGTTTGAAGTCGATAGAATAGTTTAAATAATAATAATAATAATAATATAATATAATATAATATGGATGTGTGTTACATGCATCTAATATTTTCCATTGTAACATTTTCCTACTTTTGCAATTCTAAATAACCACCTCCTATGCTACTCTTCGGAAGGTATAAAGTTTCAACTGGGAGAAAGTATGTGGCAGTTATCTGGTACCGTGTATTTATATATATATATATATATATAAAACTATTTATTCTAGTACGAAAAATCTAAAAAAATATTCTTCCCGTCAAACTTCAAATGCTGTACTGCCGGATTTTTTGGGTAAAACGAACTCGTTCGAGCTACTTAGAAGAAAAAAGGGCGTACCAAATCGGACTTAAAATGCGGCAGTTAGTGTGCGAACACACACACACTCCCACATATTATATACATTTATCTTAAAATATCATTGGAAAGCCCTTTAAATACCGTGAATTTCTGTGGTAGTAAAATCAAAATCGGCTGAGGCACTCGTTCGCTACGCTATAAAATGTTACTTTATAAGTTATGTTTATAACTTTACTTGTAAGCTCCCGTGAAAAATCACGGGCAGAATAATTGGATACACATCAGAAATACATCATTTAAAACAATACTATTTAAAAACAACAGACTATGGCGACGGGAGTTTTTATCCCGGTAAATGTGCACAATTATAAGGATTACAAAACTGTAGGAGTATTTGTTAAAATGTTGTATTTATGTAAGTTATTTAAAAAAAACACACAAATATTATCTTTTAATTGTTTTTTATTTCATATTTGGTATCTCAAATGATTTAGAGGTTATTAATATAATAGTGAAGAAATTAATAATCGAATAATTATGTTTATATGTTATAGGAAGATGTACGAAAGTTTCCGAAGCTAAACGAAAGGGTATCTCTTCTTTAAATTTGTATAAAGGAATATATTGATGATAAAAGGTTGTATTTATGAACAGTTTATAACCTCAATTTAAATATTATAACATACATTAGTTAATTAAATTACAAGTGAAAAAACATAGACCAAGACCGGGAGTTGAACCCGGGACCTTCACGTTTCCGTAGTGATGCTCTGCCAACTGAGCTACCCTGATCGCTCCAGATATTGAT